>CAEGAE010092202.1:0-25051 GCA_903067095.1 Girardinus metallicus | reverse complement strand
TATATATATATATATATATATATATATCTGCTGACTGTCAACACCTTTAGTTTGTCTTTAAATTCATGTTAGCTGGGGCAAATTGTAAAATCACAGTATTGAGTTAAATTATGGGGTGCTGTGCACATCAAAATAATTTGTTCATACTTTCTTTTTTTTTTTTTTTTACAGTGGTTGAAATCATTTTTAATGCTTTTGAGAAGTGAACCTAAAAAACATCAGTGAAGTAGCAGTAGAAGTGTAGTAGTTGTTTGCAGGTCTACAGCTGTGCACAGGCGATTTCACACCTGTTTTAACCTTCCAAAACTTCCATAAAAACGCACATGACATTTTACCAGCTCAGTCAGCAACAACCTGCAGGTGTTCAGTTGAGTGAACAACCACAATATTTTTACAGGGTAGCAATCTTATTGATTAGAGGGACAAATTTCAACAGTAAGAAAGAATGTTTTACTCCCTGCAAAATGCGCATCAAAGAAAGAGCAGAGGGAGTTCAAGAAAATAAAGACGCATTCCAGCATGTGTCCAACTCTGGGGAGAACTTTCATAATCGTGCTTTGGAGCAAAACATTGCAGCCTTAACAACAAAACTGGATTTCAGAAAAAAAATGAATATAGTCCAGAATTTATAAACTCTGAGGACACCATTTCCTGAGTTAATGTAATACTTTGAGTAAGGCAAAAGGAATAATGGAAACTGGAAAGGCATTTCTTTAGGAATTAATATTAATTGTTCTGTTGCATTCCACTGCAAACTTGGGGCCTTCTTTCACAGTCTCTACACCAAAAAAAAAAACATGCATCGGTGGTCTGTGTATTCCCAATACCATGAAGTCCTTTGACTCTTTCATGTTTATGTCCATTAAATCAGGTTTCATGGCCCCTCCATGCCATGCAGTCCAGAGGCACATAACCTAAATAATGGGGGAGGTGGTGATGTCAGCACTTCCTAAATCACAATGCAGTAGGCATCACTTCTTTTCAAACACTGTTCATGTTTTGTTGAAAAATAATCTTCACAAGGTAACGGTGAGGACAAGCTAAATAAAAGCACATTTACTGAGAGTTTTGGTCTGCTGCTGACTACTTAATTGCCTAATTCCTAATTTGCTAGGATAATGTTGAAACCAAAATAAAAACAGTTTTCAGCTTACTTGATACCATTAAATTAATGCTAATTGTTTTGTTTTTAAGTTCAGTAATTCTATAAAATGTCTCTTCTTTTAAATAACATAGTGTTGGTGAGACAGTAATGAGTGAAAGAAGACTGCAATTAGAATCCAAATTTCTTTGAGGTAGATGGGGGATTATAAATATTGTATCACCAAAACTCATCATGATTTGAAGCCAAACTGTCTGTGATGAATTATCCACCGATACAGTTTGTAGTAAAGTAACTCATTTTTCTACGTTATTCTCGGAGAAAATAAGACTTCTGAGTCTTATTTCATTCTTTGAGTTTTTGTTTAAGGTTTATTCACAACAAGGGGGTGGATTTAGACACCACAGCTACCTTGTAAAGAACAAGAGAAGACAATAGTTTGGCCTGAAAAAGCCTGAATAATCTTTACAACATTGCAACATGCATGTTGAGAATTTCACTTTTGCTTTATTACCATATATTTCTGTGCTACTGTGGGAATATAACACCAGGCCGTTTGTGGAATTCTCTGTTATTTTGTTTGCAAAACTTAGCTAGCTATAATCAGTAACAGCCCCAATACTTGATGTATAAAGATGTTTTTGGTATGAGTTTGTAGAAAATTTAAGACTTTCAAACAAAGCAAACTGAATATGCTTATAACCATGTAATAAAATTCATTACCTCATCAGCAGTTTGTCAGTGTGCTGGGATAATAAAAAAAAGAAAAGAAGGAAGACCAAGAAAAGCACAGAAACTTGACTATAGCCTGACAAAAAGGCCTCAGTTCTGTAGTAAACCATTACACGTTAAATCTTTTAGATAATTATCACCATCAAAATTATTTAATGAGCAAATAACCAGTCATCTGATCAGATAAAATCTTCCTACTTTGGTAATGGAAGTCTTTAGTTAATAAAGCAAGTTAAGCTATCAAAATGTTCAGATATCCTCTTTGTAGAGCAACTCTGCCCTGGAACATAGGCAACCAACAACAAGTTAGGTTATTTGACTTCTGTCAATAAAAATATTTATAGTTAACGTAAAAAGAAAGGATATCCTTAAATTGTATTATTTTATGCATCTTGCACATACAAACCTTTCAGTAAGTTGTTTTAAATAGCACTAGAGGAAATTATTAGTCATAATGATGTTACACAACCCCACTTTATAAAATTGTTTTGAACTAAATAGGGAGTACATCCAGTGTTTTTTTTTTGTTTGTTTTTTTTGCTTTGGTCATTATGGTGGGGGGTCTAGTCCAAGTTCTGAACATAAACAAAGCTGTGGGAAAACAAGGCGTAAAGTGTACCCTTCAAATTCCAATGTGGCGCCACGGGGTCCTAACAAAGCATCACCATGTGAAGAGCTGGGCGTGATGCTGGGCTTGTATAATCCTCCTTTTGCTCCATGTCTTTTCTCAGTCGTAGGCACACATCCTTTTAAATATGACATCTAGTAACATGCTGTGGATGTTTGTGGCTCTCAGGCTTGGTCAGCAATAATCCACAAAAATGACTGAACAGAAAGTGTGAGCTTTCTTTTTTAGTCCGGAGGGGACAAAGAAAATGAAGATGATCTGCTTTGCATTTCAAGTAAGCCTTATGACATGGGAATTTACATAAATTCCTACTAAATCTGATTGTTATGAAGCTGTACTATAGTTGATGGCATGACTGATTGTCCTTCTGTGTATGTGCTTTCTGAGGTTGATGCCATATCCAGCTAAAAGTTTTTGAACAGGAAAGGATATAGTCAAGAACTATAACTGCACTGTGAAACCCAATAGCTGTCCTCAGAAAACCTGTAGGGAATTCATTTCAATATCATTACAGGATTTACTGTCAGTAATATGTCAATGCATGTTTCTGGACAAAATACTTGAATGGGCCAGAGCTCTGTGGAACTGAACTGAGACGCAATTTATGATATCATTACTGTGGAAGCAATAGGGTGGATTCACAACATTCCAAGGCCTCTGTGTTTCTCTCCAGTTGAGAATGATCCTGAGAGATTTTTCGCCTTGGTACGTCCACTTCTTTGCTTGTATCCGTGGAGCCAAAACTTCACATTGAAGGAAAACAGAGCTAGCATGTTGTTGTGGTTTTTGCAAATCCATGGCTAAGAGCAAAGAAGTCATTATGTTTGTGGGACCGGAGGGACGTACAATATGTTGCCCTTTTACTGTGCCAAGTTTGAACTGCAGCCTCTGCTCATCTGCCACAAAAGCATTTCACTTGTCTGTTTTAGCTTTTAAATACACTGTTACATAATATGGAAACTCAGAATCAAACGTCTTTGACTGATTTCAGATCTAATCAAACATAACATTTATTGAGTTAAGAATTTACAAACACGGACTTTCTTTGTACTTGCATTCATGCAGAGAGTAATCACTTGAATCTGTTTTCCATTGTGTTTACTTTTCCATTCTTTTTGATGAAGTAACACACAGAGGGGGTAAGCTACAGAGGGCTCCTTTATTTGCCTAAAAAGGCTCTTGAAATCAAAGTGAAATTAAGGGGCAGAGAAGCCCAGCAGCAGAGACAAACACCAAAAATCACAAATTAATCCATAGCCCACAACGAACCACTTTTTCACGAGAGTAATCATGTCATTTGACATGTATTCTCCATATCTGGTTCACCTTAATCTTTTTTCCTTCCTACATGTACCTCTAATCTGTATGTATCATGCTGTTCAGATTACAGGTACTTGTACAACCACTGCCCAGGTCCAGAGTGGAGCGTTATGTGCAGAGGCTGCTGTGAGTACGACGTTATCCGCTGTAAGTGTCCCCTCCAGGGAACTCAAGTTGGCTATGCTGTGCCCTGCTGCCGCAATGCAATCAACGAGTGTGACCCCTGTATCATCCATCCAGGTAATGCCACTGTAAACGCAGACACATATGGACACAGTTTAATATTAGCTTTATAGATGTTGTGGCCTGATGCACAAGCTGACTGAAAGACTGAATTACTGTTGAATTTGTTTATTTTTCTCCTCATTTCCAATCCCAAGAACCAGTTTTCATTTGCTTTGGTTCCAATTTACCTAAAACTACATGTATAGAAGGACTTTCCCTGTAGTGCACATGTCAATTAAATGTTCCCAAACTGTGACAACAGTGACATCTTGTTCACTTCCACTGCAGCCATTTCAAAAACAACGCAGAAAGTCGGCGTCAGACTTTCTGTACTGAACTTTTGTTCGCTGATTAGCCCCAGTAAAAAACTAAATAAAAAAGAAGGGGTACTGAGCTCTCTATAGGAGAATTTTTTATTTTTTTTGTATTACCTTGCAAAGGTTTTGTATTCCCATGCAATAAAGTACTGATGGGTTCATGCAGGCTCTTGAATACTACAAGGTTTTGTAAGTTGTTTCCATGTATGTTAATATTTTGTTAGTGATATGTTTGTAGCTTTACATCTTCTTACAAATGCACCACAAACTTATGTGCAAAATTGTTACTACTGGCTCAAAGTCATAACAAAACGGGAGACCATGCTGTGGTTAAAGTGCATAACAAGAAATACTTATTAACAAAAACAACGGATTGTGGATGTCAGTATCAGTGGTGTATTGCAAATGCTTAGATGTGTTGTATGAGTGTATATGGAAATGTTGAAGTGCTAAAACAAAGACAAACTCAAATGTGCAAAAGGAAGGGAGCTGAGGCCTGGCAACAAAACACCACAAGGGTCGAGCAGCAGAGTGAACACAGAAGGTGGAGACAGCCAGGCTTAAATACTCTGTGCTCCAAATCAACTGGACCAGCAACACCTGCAAGGGGGAGGAACACAAAGACAGACAAAAGCACCTGCAACCCAGCCCATAAGGCCCAGGGTCGTAACAAACATGAAAAAGCAAAACAGGTCAAAAAAATTGATACAATTTAGGAAATTACTTGTGACCAACATGCATAGATTGTTTAACTGCCACTGATCACTCAATAAGGAGTTAACTGAAGTGCATTGTTTTCTTAATTGTATCGTCTGTGTTTTCCCTTATAAGCCTAGTTGTTGTTTCAGTATGGCCAATAATGTCTTCCAATAACATAAAAGCAACAGTTCAATTTTCTAATTTCTTTTCAACATTTAACATTAATTAACAAAATCATGGTGGGCCGCTAGTGGAATGACGTAGCGACCCAACTAGCAGGCTAGTTGGGTCGCTACATATACATGCAGGGATTCTGGGGGAATCCCTGCATGTATATGTGCAAACTGAGGCCTTTAAACATGAATGGGAGTTTTAAAACCTATTATTTCTACATGCCTATTGCCTATGGAATAATGTAATCTTTTCTTCACAGCATGAATTTGCTCATTATCTCTTTCATGAGGAAACAGCAGCTGTTCCAAATTAAAATACCTGTATAGCAGTTTTACACAAAAAAGTGTTTCAACGCCATAATCATAAATTTTCATTGGTAAATGGCCAGCTCTATTGTTGTTAAAATTCATACCACTCCTCAAGTTGTACAAGGCTTTTCACATTTTATGAACAGGCTGGCCTCCTAAGTGAAAATCCATCCATAAAGGAAACCATTTCTAAATTTTCTTTTTCAAGAACCAGCAGCATGTGTTTGTGTTTTGCTTTAGTGACAGTTGAGCCTAATGGGTTTAACAGCGTTGAAGCAAAAGAAACATTTACAGGGTTTGGTAGAGAACAGCTACCTTGCTCCTCTCATAAAAAGTTCCATTTTCCTGTATAAACACACACACGCCAACTAACAGGAGCTTCCTCAAAAATGATACGTCGCACACCCTCGTAACTGAAATGTTGCTTCGTGTTCTACATCTGTTGCAGGATGCAGCATTTTTGAGAACTGTAAGCGTTGTAACAACGGAACGTGGGGGCCCCAAGATAACTTCTTTATTAATGGAAAATACTGCGCTGAGTGTCGCCCCGGCTGGTCTGGAGGAGATTGCATGAGTAAGCTTTCTTAATCCTCTCTGGTAGATTCTCTGTTTCTATAAGTCAAATTAAACTCAGGGTTCCATATGTTTCTTTATTTCTTCCTCATTGATTTATCTTAAGCTGGAACTACTATGCCATCTTGGATCTTAGCCAGAACCCCGGGGCTTTTTCCACAAACAGATGAATGATGAATCAGAGTCAATAATCTGCACCCCCATAAAACAACATGATATATAGCAATGAGTTTTGTATGCAAATATTCTACCAGGGGGTACAACTTATGCAAAATGGATTTGATTAAAAGCAAATGCCCAAGAATGTTTGTCAATCTCTGTTTTGGCTCTTTATGTGTTGTTTATTTCTCTTCTGCTTCTACAATGATTTTGAACACTTAAAAAGCAACAATTTTTCATTCCTTGAAATAATTAAGCCACAGTTAAAAATGGAGCATTGGAACAGTGTTAGAGCACGCAAACCATGCACAGAGGCCTCAATCCTCAATGCGGTTGTCACGGGTTCTAGTCCCAGCCTCTTGACCTTTACCACATGTCCTCTCCACTCTCTCATACATGTGTGTCATATTTGTTCTTTTTCATGTCTATGTGGACCTATGTGGAGTCTGCTGAATAAATTAAACTCACGTTCCTGCCAATCCACTGTGAAATAAAAGCCACTAGAGCCAACCCATCCATAAAATAAAAGAAAAGAAAAAAAGCAGCATTGATTTTATGTTTGTTTCAGAGTGTGGAGGAGTTATCCGTAAACGGCAGGGCCATTTGGTTCTTGAGAGCTACCCCAACAACGCAAGGTGTGAGTGGACCATACAGGTGGAAAAACCGTTTACTATTGAAATCAGGTAAGGCACCCAACAGTTATTTTCACATTTCCTTGTCTGCTGTGTGATACGGCTGTGATAGTTATGTCACCTCTGTATAGCATTGATACACAATGTTAACGTGTAGTTTTCTTCCCTATGGAATGGCCTTTATTATAAATTTATAGAAACCAGAAAATTCTGCACAGTTCTAACATTACAATTTATTTTGCACCAATCAAAAACTATGACATTCTAATTAGTATAAGGGTAAAAAAAAGCACCTCTTAATAGTTTTTAAAACTGGTCATTATGTCATTAAGTTTCATGGAGGACCTAAACACAGAGATTTACTGTTGTAGAAATAGAGTACTTTTAATGATAAATAACAAAATACTCAGGAGACTTAGAGTTGAATACACTGATGAGCAGAGCATGGAACAAAACAGGAGATGAGAAACCAGAAGAATCCAGCAGGGAATGGCAAAAGAAAAAGGCTTAAGTGAAGAGTGTGATAGTTGACAAGAAGCAGGAGGTTGACGACAAACTGGGTGCAGCTGTGAAGGAAGGCAAACAAGTAGACTGAGAGAGATGAATAATTAACACTAATAAGGTGAACTGAGACTCAAAGACAAAAGAAAAACAAGTGGTAAAGAAAACTACTGATTCAAGAGAACAAAATCCAATGGCACAAAGAACAGAACACAAGTATAAACAAAATAAATAAATAAATACAAAGGAATTAACTCATAAATTAATAACCTCAAATTTCAACAATAGGACAAACAGGAATGAAGGGCAAAACCTAGAAAACAAAATGAACAAGAAAGAAATCATCAAAACACAATTGGAAACAGGTCTACCACCAATATTTTTAAGACTTTATGAAAGGCATTTCACATGTTTCTATAAAGCTGTGGAACTTCTGTAATGTCTGCTATAGACATTGTTTTTAGAAAACCTAAAATAAGAGCAGTTAATTTTTTGTTTAATTATGTTCTCATATTTACTTCTAATGATAAGCTATGATTCCACACAATGATTTAATAAGTTTGGCAGAAATACTGCTATATTAATTGCATCTCATGAGATCTAAATTAATGATGGAAGTTTAATTTAATAGACATGTATTTAAAGTAAGTTTAATAGGTGCAATTTGAAACTTGCACACAAGCCAGAGGACAAGTTCACAACATGTGAGGATTGGTTAACATAACAAAATGGATTACATTCTCAATGTTAGAAAGTATATTTAAAGTTGGTATTAAGTCTATGAAATTATGGAAAGTAGTTTCTGTATGTAAACAGCCCATCATGCAGATGCTCTGCATTTTGTTTTAATTTGCTGCTTATAGATTTAAGTCGTACTTTCCAAAGAAAATCCTAGCAGTCTTAGAAAAGGTTATGAGAATTCACAAAATGACCACTTTGTTACAATAACTTTGAAATTACAAAAATACATTTTGTGTGGTCAAAGTTAATGGTATGTTCATTGACCATCTGAAATAGCCATTACTAACTGCCCTCCTTTCTTTAAATTTCCACTTTGCTCAAGTATTTCTGCATAATGTGTTTTGTAGACTAATGGCAAGTTTATAGCAGAATTTGAAAACCATAACAGCCCACATTTTTCAGGAAAAGTCATTACTTTGCTGTGCCAGGACAACTTTCTATTTCTGTACCTGTTTCGCATTTCACATAAAGAGTTTAACAAGCAAGCTTTTGAACAGAGATTTAGCAAGACCACATTCAGGCTGAAAATTAATTTTTTTTTTTTGTCAAAAATTAAGTTATTGAACAATATTCAAATTAACATGTCTCAACTGTAAGTCACATTAGTTAGTAGAAGCTGCAACAGAACAACCTTCATTCGTCCAGGTTTCAGTGTCATAAGTTACTGGCTGATATTATGGAAAACTTAGAAATGTTTAATCTTAATTATCAGATTTTTCAGATTTTCTTGATTTTTCTCAAAATCACTTGCTGATACAAAGTAAGTAAAGTATCTAACTTTCTCCTTATCATTATCACATTAAGACCCCAAAGCAGCTCTCTTTTTAGAGCACACACTGTTCTGAAGATGATTCTATTAATTTCACTTAAAAGTCTGTTTAAGTAATTAACAGCTGTATTTCTTATTTTGGAAGTAATGCGCAATTAACATATTTCTGCAACGTCAAGAAAAATATTTAACAGGCTTTCAACAGCTGGTAATTATAATTAGAGTGATCTAAATGGTGAATAAGTTCCAAGGAAAGCAGATGATATTATTGAAAGTACTTAGCTAAATATGTTCTGTTACAGCAATGTAACAGAACTTATACAGATTTTATTTGAATGACATGTGGTGAATATGGCTTACCCATTAAGAAATCCATTAATGTGATGCCAGAAATGGTAAAAAGAAAAAAAAAGAAAAGAAAAGAAAAGCAAAGTTGGGGATTAGGATATGGCTTTGTTGCTAAGTGATGATTATCTCGCCATATTCATGTATAATGTAAACAAAGTTATAACTAGTAAATATATGTAAGTGTTATATTAACCATTTCTCAGAACCCTTCATCTTGTTTTTTTTAGGATAATCACAAAATCTTAATCCTTATTATTGTTTTCGACTGAGAAATGTTTTCAAACTCATACCCCCTCATCATGGAAAACACACGAAGTTCATATGATGCAGCTTTTAAGTTGAGGAGTATCGATCTGGCAGTACAGGAGGGAAATAGAGCCGCTGCACGAAAGCTGGGCGTGAACGAGTCCTTCAGGGCCTCCTTAATAAATCCAAGAAATTTATTAAGAAAAATCGAGAGCAGCGGAGATACCAGCGGCTTATATATGTATGCTTCCAGTTTTTTAAAATAACTTTGTTGGTGCGGCTTATAATACGGTGTGCTCTATGGCCCAGAAAATACGGTAATTTGTATTTCAAACACAGATAAAGAAGATCAATGTGTTAATCAGAAAAACTCTTGCCATATCTGCTGAAACTGCCATTATGCAGTGAGTGTTTCTGTGATACGACAACCTATGAAAGCAAACCAGGGAAACTCTGGTCCGATGGTTCTCTCAGAGATTCTTAAGCTGTTTTCAGGTTGGATTTAAAAGCAAACAAAAAAGAAACGATTCATTGTTATTTGTAACCAAAAAGAATAAAAGGCAGTAGGAATCCAGGACCCATTCTGTGGCAGCATTGATTGCTAGATTCTGCATGCAGAACCAATTATGCAGTTAGATGGCTTGGGAGGCTGAGCTGAAGCACGTAACAGAGGAATAAATGGGGCCTAATTGCTGACAGAAACTGTTCCACTTAAACTTCTTCAATCTGATGTTCGACCTCCGCTTTAACCATACTTTGTAGTGGTGGTAGGGTTGCTCCAGACGAGTAGGAGTGGTTAGAAGGTTTCATGGGAATCATCAGTTCTCATCCCTGCGGCTGGAGCACCAATGTAAATGCCCACAGTGAAACCAGTTTGACACAGTCATAGCATGAGAATATATGTTTATATCATACGATTATTCCACTCTGAAAAAAAAAAAAAATGTTTAAGTGCATCATTAAAATCCAAAATGATATCAATAACCATGATGAACTACATGAACTTTTAACTGCAATTATGCTTCTGATTTCTGTGCTTGCAGGTTTATGATGCTGAGTCTGGAATTTCACCCTTCCTGTCGCTATGACTTTGTGGAGGTACGTGATGGAGACAGCATCAACTCTCGTGTCATTGGTAGATTCTGCGGGAACAATCGACCTGCTGCACTCCAGAGCTCTGGCAACACTTTGCACATTTTGTTTGTTTCTGATGGTTATAAGAATTTTGATGGATTCTTCGCTACTTTCCAAGAAAATTCAGGTGGGTCATCTACAAGAGAAAATGAAAGCAGTGTTGCACCCACTTAAATGAATAAATGTAGTGACCAGCTGCATCAATCCTCGCCTTAGCTATTACCCAAGAGAACAATTTTCACCTAGACCAAGTCTTAGTTCTGTAAATGAGAACTGTGTCATGTGCAATAAATAAAAGGGCGTTTGTGAAGTTGTACTCAATGAATAAAGAGGCTCTTTAAAGCTGTAGTCCACAACAGATGCAAACAAGAAAGAACTTTCCATGGCATGCTGTGTCCAGGACCTTTTTAAATGCCTACAATAGTGCATGACTGGCACCTACATGTTACAGCAAAAGCCTTCGTCACGGTATTGAGTCTGTTATTAGTCATTTGGGAAAACAAAAAGCCTTCTTTCCAGAAATGTCTTCTTTTTTTAAACTTACAAACCTACAGCAAACACACACACACACCAACACACCCGCATACATCAGTTACTAGCACCCAAGTCAAAAGTTGTAAAAGTAAACAGAGGCTGTTTTGTGTAAAATGCCCACATGCATTTAAAAAAGAAAGCAATAAAGACTTCAGCTTGTAACATGAAGACTGTAATACGATATGGACGGGTATTTATGTGTGTGATTAATCCTTAATTATGGCTGTATCTCAGTGTCATATTTTCCTGTCAACAGCTTGCAGCTCATCCCCTTGCCTGCATGATGGAACTTGTATTCTGGACACTTCTTACACTTACCACTGTGCCTGTCTAGCTGGCTATACAGGGAAGAGGTGTGAAAATGGTACGTGTTTAGGATTTATTACTGCAAACAAAATGCCTATAGTTGTTTATGGTATTTACAACGTGTTCAGGTTTTGACTGAGAGAATCCATACCTTGAATATTGAATTTCATGTGGCATGGACTGTACTCAGCCTTGGGAAATAAAAGAAAATAGAATAACTATTTCAGTAATTCTAAAAGGAGACACACCTAGTTACAGCAAGAACTTATTTATTCCTTGAAGCTTTTTTTTTCTCTTGTGTTTCTACCCTGAGTCAGCCAGTGATTCACTGTCATGAGGGAAATGCTTGTGGTCTGGACTGAGTTCCTAGCAGCTGCCTCCAACATCTGAGGTTCTCAATAAATATCAAATAATTTTTTACCCAAAAATCTGAAATCCACCCAATTAATTGGTTTTCCTGATTCAAGGGAGGACACATTAAAACAATAAATGTTGTAATTATTTTAGTTGTGGACAGATACCGTACACCGCAAAAGTATTCACATCCCATTTTTCAATTTTTTTATTCAACAAAATTAAATGTTAACCAAACTGCAGATTTATATAATTAGACTTTAAGTTAGAAAGCTGTGTGACAGGTATTTTTATTCACAAACCTGTACTTTGATTTCCTGTGAATATTAACCTTAACCCTAACAGCCACCTAATTAGTAAGCAGAGGTTACTTTTGTGAAGCTGAATCTCAGTGCAAGTACAGGTGCCATGTAAAATCCTCGGAAGATTGTTTACATAATAGACCAAGGAACAGCAGCCATCTCAAAGAAAACGCTGTTGTAAAATTTTATGCAGAAATAGGTTATAAAACAATGTATCTATTCAATTGCCTCCCAAAAATAAAACAAAATAAAAACAGATAGCACAACAGCTAATAAAACAACAAATTACTGCCCATCATAACTGAAATTACAGTCAAAGACAGCATGAAGCAGGACAAGAAGTGCGATAAATATGAAGGAACTATAGAGACCCAGGTTTCAGAATTTTTGACTCGGCAGATGTTTGTCATTGTTTAAAGAAATTCATAAAATGTCCTGTTTGTAGTTTTTTGGAAGACATGTATGTCACCTGTGGAAGAAAGTGCATTGGTTTCAACATTTTGGCCTACATGCAAAATGTTAGCAGTGGCAGAAAATGGACATTTTCATGTATCCAGGAAGGAATCGTTTCTAGTTACCCGAGAGCCCTGACTCGCTGTATGGAGCAAAGGGTTAATTACACATGACAGTGGCAGCATCATGTATTCCAACAGGCACAGGAAACCTGCAGAGATTTAGGGGAGGATGGATGGAGCTAAATACAGGGTAAACCTGAAATTAAAACTTGTTGGAGCTTTGCGGATGCAAATGCAGCAACAGATAGCTCTACAAATAACTTTTTAGATTTTTTTTTACAGAAAAAAAAAAAGAAAAATCCTAAAACTGAATCCTTTTCCTGACTATTACTAGCCTGGTAAAAAACGTCTGCTAGTCCTACACTGTTCACTTCATACAGAGGGCCTGAACTCTCAGCTGTTGACAAATGATTGCTTCCTGGAGGCGTGGCCTGGTTCAAATTTTACCCAATCACTAATGTTTGTCCGTGACTTCTGTAATGCTCCAGCTCAATGCTAAGTAGCTTACCAGAAATTGCATGCACTGTAAACAACCGTCCTCCTTTGCAAAAAGAGAAGTGCCAATCCGAATGAGGCGGCTGTTAATTCAATATTCTGAATCGTGACGGACTGAATGGCTTCGTTCACTTTGTTCGCTGCCTTTGCTAAAACTACAAGCAGACTACAATGAATGGATAATGGATAGGCTTGTAGTGTTTTACATAAATTCATACTGTCCAAAATGTTCCTTTTTGATAATAGTAGATCTAAAATGAGCCTGGTTTTAAATGTGGAAAATTGTGACTGGAACTTTGACTCTGCCCAATGGATGAATTATTTTTGACATTTTTCTGTAGACAAGATGTGTGGAAAACATAACTAATAGTCTTGTGAACTATTAGTTCTTCAGCTGTTTTAGTAACTATGGGTCTCTTTGCTGCTTCTCTGATCAATCCTTGGTTTGTTAGTTTACTGTGTTGGTAGGTTTGCTGTTGTGCTATACATTTTCATTCTATTTTTTTAAATTCTTTTTACATGATGAAATAAATATTTTGCCATGAGATCTTCAAAATAGAAAATTGTTTTGATCTTTTGGCATCTGAGTCATATTGCAAAACTCTGTTTCCTGATAATAAAAGAGTTAGAGGCCACAGGAGAACACGCCAGATTATAAATTTGCTTTCCAAATCACAAAGCCAAAGAAAGTTTCTTGGAGTTGTTGTGGTTCACATCAACACATAAATCTTCCTGAGAGATTACCTGACACGGAGAACTGCAGTTTTAATGTACTTTTTTCGTGACCTTAACTCTTGGTGTTGCTGGTCTTTTAGGATAAATATGGACATAGAAATTGCATATTAGAATCTGCACAAAAATTCTAATATCCAACACAGGAACAATTGAGTTTTTCATCTGTTCCACAACCATTTTATCAGTTTGTCTTACTTCAGTTCATAAATGTTATTTTACGACAGTGGAAAGTTGAGCAGTTTGACTATGGCGCTTTTATTGCATCTATTTCTTGCTAATTTACAAGCCATGTGTGAGAGTTTCACTGTGAACTGTTCACACTTTACCATGATGGGTGAAATTAATTGTAAACAAGCCCCTGTGATAGCAGGGTATGCTTTAAAATCTTTGGAACTTTCTTAGTGGAAAGCAAATGGTATGTTTGACTTTTATCAGTCCATTGCATGTTGACAAAAACCAAAAGGAGATGACTGAATTGATTTGTGTTTTCATAGTTGTTTAGAACACTGAGTTACAATAAAACAAAGTTTGAGACATACAAGATGCCTTCTATACATCATAATTGTGAACATTCACTATTTGTTTATGAAAGAGGAAATGAAAGCAGCATGTTTTCATTAATAAACTGTGCAAGTCTGTATTTCCTCTTAGTGGTGGGATGCCACAGGCCTCCAGTGCCCAAACATGGTTCTACAGAGGGTCTGTTTCTACATTCTGGTTCTCGCATCACTTACCGCTGCGACCCAGGGTTTGAACTGCGGGGGTTTCACACTGCCATCTGCCTGACCGATGGCACTTGGAGTGCAACAGCACCTGAATGTGGTAAGATAAAATATGGGATTTTGTTTTTACCAAATAGTAACAGTTGTGGATTTGGGGAGTCAGTGTGGCACTCTCTTATTTTTGTAAGCTTTTCACACAGCCTGAGGGATGATGTAGATCATGGAAAATAGCTTGATTTTCTTTCCTTGTCTCTAGTGCCAGTGGAAAGAGTCTGTACTTTACCACCCAAGCCAGTAAATGGTGACCACTTGTTGGTGTATGGACCAAATGATGTCCTCATAGCACTCCAGTATATGTGCAACCAGCCCTATGAACTCATTGGGATCTCCCAGAGAACCTGCCTCCCAAACAACACCTGGAGTGGGACTCCTCCTGTTTGCTCTAAAGGTCAGACTGTTTCCTACAACATAAAAATAACATAAAAACAATCTGACTGTGGATACAAATATTTATGTATCAATCAGTTTCTTTTATAAAGTTTTCTTTTAAGAAATAAGTTAAAAAGATGTTCAGCATTAAGACAGGCCTGTTTTACAGACAGCTTCTTGAAGTCTAAAAAAGTAATCATACCTTTTACATGACGTAATGTAACAAGACATTGTGTAATTTATTAGCGTTTTATGTGACAGAAGTATGGTTTCCAAAAATGTGTAAAATTAAAAAACTGAAGTGCATTTGAATTCAGCAATACTTTGTGCATCTTTTGCTGCCTTTGCATGTGTCAGTTTGTTCCAGCTTTGCACATCTCAACACAAAAATGTTTGCCAACTCTGCTTTGTAAAATTTCCCAAGTTCAGTGAGATTTTAGAGTTTCTATGAATACGATTTTTCAACTCTTGCACCAGTCTGAATTTGACTTGAACATTCCAACTCATTATTCTTCTTGAATCTAAACCATTTCGATTGCTGTTTCAGGTCATTGTTCTAATAGAACACAAAACTCACTAATAAATGTTTGTGACAGCTTTTCTTCAAGAATTGTTCTGTGTTTAGCTTCATTTCCCCCCATTAATTGATCACCTTCACTAACGCTACTAAAGAAAACTATCCCCAGTGTTAAGTCTCCCATCACCAGTTTTAGTGTTTAGGGTGCTGTAAAGTTTTCTGTCACACCCCAGACAGAACCACTATGTACGTACTTTAAAAGGTACTGTCTTTTTCTTGCTAGACCAAAGGACCTATTTCAGTACTTTTTCAAGATGCCAGCCATAGTGGTCAAAATTTGATTAGGGGTGAAATAATAATTGACATGTTGACAGATTTTCCTGTTATGACCGGAAATAGCTTGATCATTTGTTAAAGAAAAAAAAACAAAGATATGTCATTCTCTGTCTACTTCACAATTAGGCAGGAGTTTATGCTGTTGTAACAGATGACATCCATATAATATATATTTGCCCTTTTTGGTTGCAATGTGATGATACTTAAAAAACTTTGAGGGATGTGGGAACTGTTCCAAGTGTCTCTTAAGATCTTTTCCTTTTCTTTCATCCACAGTGAATAACACTCTAACTGAGTCTGAAAAAGATAAAAACAAAGTGCAAGAGGCAGACACTGGCAAAGGAATAGCTATAGCGGGTGAGAAAGATATCAGTAGAGCTAAAGAGATACCTCAACAAAACACGACAGAAAAAGGAAGCGCTGGAAGGGAAGATATATACTCTTGGGTAGAGAACACAACATCAGTGGACATTGAAGATAAATACACTGAAACGGTTCCAGAAAATACTGTTGACAAAGGTAAGGATGAAGGTGATTCAGAAGAAACAAATACTGGGTCAGAGAGGCCCAGCGAAGACAAAAAAAATGAAGTGGATCCTAAAAGCACAGACAGCGGGTTTAACACGGTTGAGAAAAAAGAACCAGAGGGACCAAAGCCACCAGAGAAAAAGGAAGAAAGTTCAGACCCTGAGCCAGACAAAGGGAAGGCAAACACCACAGAAATAGTGCCAAAAAAAGACAAAGGACAGGAAGAGAAGGAACGAAAAGAGGAGCAAATTAATGGAAAGAGAGACCCAGATAAATTTGGCCCAAATGATACAAAACTGAAGCTGAATGTGTCTGAGGGTGACACTGCTGTGGAAACATTTGAGCTGGATTTGACAAAGAACAGCACAAACTCTAAGGACTCAATGGATGCAAAGAAGGAAAATAACACCACTGGATCTCCAACGACAGTGAGGAAAATTGATCCCTCTCGAATTAATGTGACACAGTACACTTTGTACAGAGCAAATGGGGAAAATGGGAAAACTAAGGAAAAACCTCTTAATACCAAAGACAAAACAGTAAAAGATTCCTTAGAAAAAACTAAGGAGTTGGAAAGAATGAAGGAAGAAAGAGAAAAAGACAAAGAAGTCAACCAGAGCCAAACAGGCAAGAGTTTTATTTAAAAAGAAAAATACAAATAAAAATGTTCTGAGTTTTTAAACTCATCTACACTGCGTTCCATTTTTGCAGAAATGAGCTGTCCTCCTCTTCCTCGCTTGTACAATGGCTACCACCAGGTGGTGCCAGGGTTGGATCTGGAAACTATGGAGTTTATGTGCAACCACTCATATGCTCTCAGCGGCGATAAAAGGCGAACCTGTCAGCCAGATGGTACCTGGAGTGGCAAGCAGCCCTTCTGTCTCAGAGGTACTGGTACCTTATGTTTATTTTAGTTTGGCCTAAATGTTTTGCAGACTTTTGCCAGGTGATAAATAAGGAAAATTCTCTCTTTACTCTCCTGATGAATGTAAGAAAGAGGCAAAAATCCAAAGCAGACTAAAAGTGGTAAATGCTCCAGAGCACTCCCATCCTGCAAAGAACAATTCCCATTGTTACAATTCCCATGTTTTATATTAGTTGAGAGGTTTTACATACACTTTTAAATAGTTGTTATTACCTTCTTAAAACCTGATGTCAATTCAGTTTTACTGTTTGTATCGTACGTGCTCTGAAGATATTCTTCTTCTTCTTCTTATTATTATTATTATTATTATTATTATTATTATTATTATTATTCACAGCATGTCGAGAACCCAAAGTATCAGAACTGGTCAAGCAAAACATTTTGCCACCACAGGTACCGTCCAGGTATGCTTATTAAAGTTTTCACACAAATACATTGAAATGAAAGTAATTGACCTGCCATAACACTGCTTAAAATTGTTAACTTTCAGATCAGAAAGAACGTCTTTTTTCAGTAAAAACATTTTTTCAAGCGGTTATTTTACCCCACAGGAAGACTATCGTCCACAGGCTCCTTTCCTCTGCAGCCAACCAGAAGCTCCAGTCTGTTGGGCCCACTAAAAGCTCCCCAGTGCTTCCTCAGTTGTCCCAGGGCTTCCATCATCTTTACACCCATATTGAGTATGAGTGCGCTTCTCAGTATTATCGTCACTTTGGCAGCGCTCGGCGCACATGCTTGAAGACAGGGAAATGGAGCGGACGCCATGTCTCATGTTCACCAGGTGAGGGCAGCAGGGCTTCACTTATGGTCATGAGGTAGAAGAAGATGCACAGTTCACTACAGCTGCTTTGATATATTTGCAGTCTTAAAAGGCAATTAGATAATTTATTGAAGGTTTAATATTCATAAAAGTTTAGGCTTAGGCAATGGCAAAGGAAGTAAAAATTTATTTAAAAATATTAAACAGAAGAGAAAATTAGTCATATAAGTTTATTAAAACAGATCAATTTTAAATCTAAATAATTTTGCTGGTGGCTTAGTTTTTTTCCGTTCTCATGGTATGCTTGTTTATAAAAGAGAAAGTACAGAGCTAACAACTAGACAGAACTAAACTAAGACACAAATGAAATGTCATCTTGTAAAGGCAAGGAAATTCCACAACCTTTGGTTAAAAACCCCATCCCACCTTATAATAATATTCCCATTATAAAGAATTTAAAAGTAGTTAGCAATATACTGCTTCACACAGAAGGCTTTTCTTACACTGACTTAAAACCAATTACTCACAAGAAACTAGTCTGCTCTTAAACCACTATTGGGTTAATGGCTGAATAGTTAACTATTCATTAGACATTTATGTAGTAGCACATTTGCACCACGTATTTTGGAACCAAAATGTTTGTAATTAGTTGCAGAGAGAAGGTAACAGTTTGTGACAATGTAACATTTCAAGCAAAATAGAACATGTCAAACCAAATGAACTTTCTACTATGAATGATATAAACAATAAAAACGGTTGCAAGTAAAGGCTACATTACTGACTTTTTTAAGGAGTGCATCGAAGCACATCAGTACGTCCCATCAATTAAGATATGTCATTTATAAGACTTTTAAGACATATGGACAGCTAAAGTGCATCAGGACAATGCAAATAGTTTAGTCTTAGCACTTGATAGGTTTTTCTTTGGTGCTGATGCTTCTGGAAGAAAATTTAGAAAAGGATTAAGCATGAACTGTCCACCAGATGGCGCCAATGTAGGTTGTTTAGTAGAAAATTACAGGGTTGTACAATAATTTTAATGTCTCTTTAGCTACTGGAATGCATTGCCTTTTAGACTGGCTTACGTTACAACAGAGACACTGGTCATCAGTTTTATAGACATAATGGAATAACAAAGGTTTATGAATTACAATACTCTTGAAGATTGTAGTTATTGCATTTTAATATGAGATTTGTACTTACATGCAAATATCTCCTTTGTCATAGCCTCATTCCATTTTACTGTGTCTTTAACCTGAAGACCCTATGGGAGTTATCTAAAGTAGATAAGATTTTAAGTTTTCATAACTTCTCAACGAAAGACTGCTGCAGTAAAAAAGATTAAAGTATGCCTTTAGGGTTTTTTCTGAGAAATGTGAAGCTAACTGACTTCTTGTGTTAAACACCAGGCCCAATGCAATGGATGGATGTAAATTCAATGGTTGCAAAAAAAAAAAAAAAAAAAACTAATTGTGGAATTGAAGACAATAATCTAGAAAATCTGGTTTGATTTAATATGTCTATATTAGATTTGTATTGGATGCAGTGCTTGATAGACGGTTTAAACTGGAATGATTTGAGATGAATTATTATGTAGAATGTCCGATGTGTTTTTTGATGATCATAAGGAAGCGACGTTTAGAACATTTTCACATAGACCCACAAAGCAAGTTTTTTTTGTTCTTAAATATGATCATGTCTTTTTATAGAACACATATTAATTGTTTTGCCTTTGTTTTATTTATTTCTACAAGCAGTTCAGTAAAAGAAAAAACTGATAATAAAACTGTAACTGATGTGTAATACTGAATTAAGAAATAAATATAAAGAGACTTTAAAACAATACTATCTTTTACAATAGGTTTTCATGTAAGCTGCAATTAAATTTTAATTTTATCACTGCTACAGCATTGCTCTTCTTTTGGTCATGAGCAACAGCAGCATTTTATAAAAATGCAGTATTCAAGAATGTAATAAAAAAAAATTCAAGTATTCATACCTAAAGGAAGACCAAAGAGGAGATTTATGGATGAAGTGATTGAGGACATGAAGTGGTGTGATTTGGAAGATAGGGTTACTTGGAGACAGATGACTCGCTGTGGCAACCCATAAGGGGAAAAGCTGAAAGAAGAAGCAGTCAAACAAGTAGTTAAGCATTCATCTTATTTTATTTTTGTGTCTTTTAGATTATTAGTCAGATAGACAAAAAATAATTGCTGGCATTTGACATTGCCAACTATGGCACTGGTTTGCTTTTTATCTGTCTTCAAAGGAAATTAAATCATTAAAAGTCTGTAAGTTCTTAATTCAGTCTTTATTTAAGTCATTTTTTTTCTGTATCTTCCTGTTTCGCCTTGATAATAGTCTCACCTCTCATTTTGTTTCTTCCTTTTTGGCAGTCTGTGGGAAACATGTAAACTTTGACCCAGAGAGGCCAGAAGAGGCTCACTGGCCCTGGCTGGCGGCCATATACCGCCGCTCCCTCAAGGAGACCGAGACTAAGGTGACGAAGGCAAACAACCAGGATGAAACCCTGAAGAAAGATGCTGGAGACAGAAGTAGCAACCTAAATCAGGCCTCTGACTGGCAGCTTGTCTGTAGCGGGGCTCTGGTTAACCAAAGGAGTCTGGTAGTTGCAGCTCACTGTGTGACAGAGCTTGGAAAAATGTATCCTGTGGATACTGCCACCATCAAGGTGGTCATTGGGAAGCACTATCGCAATGACCGCAGGGAAAATAAGGGTCCTCAACACCTCAGGGTAAGCTTCTGGATGTTTTATTTTCCAATTTTGCTCTTCAAGAAATCTAATAAAGTTGCAAATCTCTTTCTCTCTTAGGTGAGCTCCATTGCTGTGCATCCAAATTACGATCCTTATATTCTTGACTCTGACATTGCTGTTATCAAGTTATTAGACAAGGCAAGAATTGGAGAAAAAGTCTTGCCGCTCTGCCTGTCAGAGAACGAGGAGGAAGAGGTTACATCAGATCAAGGGCTTGTGACAGGCTGGTCTCCATTGCAGGATTCTAGTTTGGGCCTCGAGGAAAAGGCAAGGGTTGGGCTGGTTCACCTTGCTGATATAGTCCCGTGTGAGCATCAGTATGCTCGTAACGGTGTGCCGGTCAGTGTTACGGACAATATGCTATGTGCAAGCCAAAAACCTGACTATGGTCCATCTAACATATGTCCGTCTGACACTGGGGGCATCCTTGTCCTCCCTGCCAACTCTGGGAACCAGGTCAGCTATAATTCAAAGTACTCTGAGGTGCAAAAGGACAACAGAGGCTTGTGGAGACTTCTGGGACTGGTGAGCTTTGGCTATGATCAGGGGGAATGTGATCCTGAACTCTACACAGTTTACACACGTGTGGCTAACTTTAAAGACTGGATTGAGAGCAACATCAAATAAAGACCTGGCCTCAGAGTATTCATTGTGTCCAATGTCTAATGCAAAGGGGCATTTTCCAAGTAAATGCAGACGCAACACTGGACAATATAATGCTTTAAGTGAATTTGGGTGGTAGCAAACATAGATATGTAAAGCAGTTACCTCTTCCTCTGAATAGCTCAAAGTTTGGGTGCCTTAGACTAATGTTAAAGACTTGAAAATGACCAGAAAACAATTCAGATGATCATTCTAACTAATAAAGGTTTGGATTGTAATATCTATTAAGTCAGTGTTTATGAATAATAAAAGATCTAATTGTGCAAAAGATGTAATGTATTAAAAGACATAATGTAAAATGTTACGTTTTTTAATAAAGTAAATAGTGTGTTAAAAGATATGTCCGCATTCTTAAATATCATACGTACATGATACAGTATGTTACACCTTCTACTTTTTCACATTTTTTTTACATTGCACCCACAAAACTAAATGCATCATCATCAGTTGATAGTACCAAAAGCATTTAAATCGAAGAAAAAAGATAAAGCCAAAATAAAATCACAAGTCATCGGATCAAAAAACATGTTTGAAAGGACTGAAAAATAGTCTGAACACTCAAAATGTAAAAGCATATGGAAGCGCATTGCTAGTGCTCTAAAAATTTTTTTCCTGTGTGATAGCAATGCGCTTCCATAGGCTTAGAATGGACAAGTCAAACCATTTATAAAATACTCTGAAATTCATAAAAGATAGGATTTACAAAATCCTATCTTTTAGAACACTGACTTTGATTCAGTGCAGAAATATTTTAGCAAATATTTGCCTGTCCATATCTTAGAGGTCGGATTTAACTATATGTACTACTATCGCTATCAGTAAAAGACACACTGTCTTCTTCCTTTTTTAACAAAAAGTCGAGATCACCAAAGTTCTGTGTTTCCCAGAGGATGGTCTCCGTTCACAGGCACTTGTAAACTCACAAGGCTTCATCAATAGACAGAGACAGAAAACACTCAACCATAGTCAGACTGACCTGGTAACGGAGGTGTTGTCTTAGTTTAGTCCAGAGTAGTGGTGAGAAAATGCTGCCATGAGAAAGTGGTTAGCACATTGAGAGGCAGTGGGGTACAATTCTTATCCCTGTATCTCACAAGGGGACTCAGTTGATGCAGTTTGGTGTCTGCTACCATTTTTACTTTTAGTGTCCTGGGATGAAGAAAATGGATGCATCTGTTTTGCTGGTAAATTAGACTCTCATAATGTGACAAAATTGAATTAATTCATAATTGGGAATTTTATTCAATTTTTTATGGAATCTGAATACTTGCTTTGAAGGTGTAATTTGTTTTTAAGCATTAATGTTCCCGATGCAGATTTTCTATACACATAATACCCAAATAACCAGAGGTTAAAAACGTTCTATTGCAATAGAATAATCTGAGACTGAAGCAATTTGTGCAATCCATTAATGAAGAGTTTGGGTGAATCACCCTCCAGTATTTTCTTTAACATTGCTCAGTTCTATAACATTAATGACCAAAGTTATTATTTTGCCACATGCGGCATAAATGGCCACATGTGACTCTAGAGCTGAAGGTTGCAGACAGTGTGATGAAGGGTGACTACTTCAAACTACGTTGAGCAAAACCATAGGCAAAGGAACTGTTTAAATATAATGCTTAGTTTTCTAACTGTGCAGAGTGCCAGTTTGTCTTAAATTTTTCAAATAGACTACCATTCATGTTTTTAAAAAGGTATAGGAGGCACACACAAAATTCACATGTGTGTCATAATTGTTTTTATTAGTCTCCGATGCAGACAATGGACACACAGGATCAGGAAGGTTAATAGTTTTATTGTGGAGAAGTGGCATTTCAGGAAAGAGTGGTGCACTAGCAGGGGAGAGGATCAACACAGGCCTCTCCTGAAAGGGAGGGAAGGTGGGTGATTATTAATATTACTGGAGGTTGGATGAAGATTTGCCATAGGAACAATCTAAGTATTGATATGGAGACTTTTGGAGGAACATAAGTGCAACATCAGAGCAGCCGGACAGAGAACAGAAACCAGGAATCCAGGAGGAGATCTTCATTTGAGAAACTGACAGCAAGGAGGGACGACATGGAAAGTTTTCAGGGTGAATAAGTTCTAACTTCAGATCCGATTATCACTTGAAGAGAGTGAATCATCTGGTGTCTGCCTGGGGGAAACCACTCCTGTTAGTACTGCTTCTGATTGCTGCCAGATCAGCTCTAGTCCTGCCCGCCACAATCTGCGTAGAGAGGTTAGGAGAAACACACCCACCGCTTTGACACAGCTCAGAGAACCCAACATCGAGTGCTTTCTGTAAAAATGTTAACACATGGTTTCTGAGCTACTATGTATCAGAAGTGCTGATGTTTCAATGTCAGAGAAGAAATGCAAAGAAATAGTTTTGAGTTAGCCAACATGTATAAATGTATGAAATGTATTTTTAAAAAATTGCTTTGCTCAGCAGGCCAATATTAGGCTCCATTTTAAGCTGTTTGTGCCATTCATTATATTGTGGTAAAAAAATATCCTGCTTGAATGTACTTTCACATGTAAACGTATTTACTGAGTCGTTCTGTAATGCTGTCTTATATATGAACTCAAACTCAGTTTAACATATTTTTATGTAAAAAAAATAAATCATGTAATACAACCAATAAAATCACAGACACTCACAGGCGTACTCTGAGATTTTGAACATTAACAGAAAGGCTCTGAGTCCACACAGGAAAGATTGGTGATCAGTATGACTCTACAAAAATTCCACTCTAAAATGCCAGATGATGTATTTGTGGCTGCAATTAGCAGGGCATGCTTCGCCTTAACAGCTGAATTGCTAACTGTTGCGCATTGAGAAATGTCACGTTCTTCGCAGTGTCTTGTGAGTCAAAAACTTGTGTCATTTCTGACAGTAATCAGAAAAAAGTGCTAGATTTTTCAATAAATATTTAGTCTCATTATCTATTTACTGAATGAAGTTTAATAACCAATATAATTATTTGTTGTGTAGAATAGATGTATTAACATTTGAACAAACGTTTAAAACAAGAGCAATATGTATTCATGTTTTTAATTTTATATCTTTTAAAATAAATCTTTAGATCAATTAACTGATGAACCCATCAGTTCCAAATTGGAAAATAAGTATTTGGTCAATAACAAAAGTTCATCTCAATACTTTGTAATATATCCTTTGTTGGCAATGACAGCGGTCAAACGGTTTCTGTAAGTCTTCACAAGGTTGGCACACACCGTTGCTGGAATGGTGGCCCATTCCTCCAAGCAGATCTCCTCTAAAGCAGTGATGTTCTGGGGCTGGCGGCGGCAACACGGACTTTCAACTTCCTCCAAAGGTTTTCGATGGGGTTGAGATCTGGAGACTGGCTAGGCCTCTCCAGGACCTTGAAATGCTTCTTATGAAGCCACGCCTTTGTTGCCCTGGCAGTGTGTTTGGGATCATTGTCATGCTGAAAGACCCAGCCATGTTTCATCTTCAATGCCCTTGCTGATGGAAAGAGGTTTGCACTCAAAATCTCACAATACATGGCCCCATTCATTCTTTCATGTACA
>CAEGAE010092196.1:0-15061 GCA_903067095.1 Girardinus metallicus | reverse complement strand
GAGGGAGCGGGAGAGAACGGCTGGCCGAAATTAGCGTTCATAAATCGGATTAGCCTTGAGCTAAACGCCGCTTACAAACAACTTGAAGCTAATGTCCAACTTGAAGCTGACGTCACTGTGGCATCAACGCATGCGCGATCTGGTCTCCAAATCATGCCCCGCCTCTTCCGTGACATCACACTCTCGCATACAAAAGGTGAGTCTATATTTTATTAGTTTATATGTGCAATCTTAGTCTTTTATGTTTGCGTGTGAGAAAGAAAATTGTATGCTTGTGTAATATTTTAGTAGTGTGTATGCCCAATTTTAGTATTTTGTGTGTGTGTGAGAAAAATGAGTCAATTTATTATGAAGTATTTCTAATCTTACTTGAGTAAAATGTCTGGATTTTCTACCCACTGAATGAAAAACAAACATGTTTTAACCAAAAATCCACCAGACACACACACACAGTTGTAGTTTTTGTCAAAGTTTTATAAATTTTAAATTTAAAAAAATAAATGTGGAAAAATTTTCTTCTGGCTGATATGATAATAATTCATAGAAGTAACAAAAATAACAGAATCAGAATCTGTTATTTTTGTTACTTCTATGAATTATTGTCATGTTGGTCTATAAAATACAGAAATTTCTAATTAACTTTATATTTTGGCTCATCTAATGATGTAATTTTTAAATATTAAATGATTGATAATTTGTTCAGTTACCAAATTCTTACACTTGAATAATTTCTTGCATTGCTACTTTTTACTTTTACAAGAGTATAAATATGTAGAAGTTGTGCTACTCTTACTTGAGTATAATTTTTGAGCTCTGAAATTTACCGTAAAATGCTGAGATGTTTCTACATTTAGTTCAACAAGTGATCAAAAGTTGCTTTATTCCAAGTTTAATCTCTTTCTTACAGTCGACATGCTGCAGTTTGACTCCAGGAAAATCTGTAGCAGAAACATGAAATGAAATACCTTTTCTCCTGGGAATGTTTTAAAAGAAACAGCATTTCACTGCATCAAAGGGAGGCTTGACATTAATGCTGCAGATTAATAAACAAGGATGATGCAAGAAAGCTGTGAGCTGCAGAGTTAGACATCTGCAGGCTGTGGAGCATCACAGAGGCGGAGTCAGAGCGCCGATTGGCCGGATCTGGACCCCGGGGAGCATCGCCACACCCAGCTGAGAGTCTGAGTCTGTCCAAAACATTTTCTTCTACGTCTCTGTTTCTTCTTATTGAGTCTTAAACTGCTCCATCCTGATCAACAGTAAGTTCATGGCTTCATTTTCTCTTTGCATCTCATTCTTTGTTGATGTTTTGAACTAATTGCTAACAGTTTTAGCTTCGGTTTTCATCATTTTATAACAAGAAAGTGATAATTATTCTTAAACATGTTAATAAAGTAAAAAGTTATTCACATATACTGATATTTAAGACTTCTGCTGTTATCTTAGAGTCAAGACTTGATAGAAAATAACAGCTTTCAGACTGAGGCTCATTGTTTGTTTTTCTCCTAATGTTCTGCAGCTGTGTCAGAGTTAAGTGAAGCATGACTCTCATTGTGACAAACATCAACGCTCTCAGTTAACCTTACCGTTTCTCTCTAGGGTTCATGACTCAGGAGGTGAAAAACACTCAATTCTTTTAATAGACTGGATTGTTCCATGATCCTTTGCACACTAAGCAGTAAAATCAACATGTATGTTAGCATTTTATTCTTTATCTAATAGAAATTTGGAGGTTTTCATGCAAAATATATGAATATCTGATACATTTAGTGCAATACAAGTTCAGGTTTTCTTGCAACAGCTGCAAAACAAGAGCAAACACAAAACAAACAATTCACCAGATATGTTACCTTCATTTAATTTACTTTATTTTAATAGGAAATGAAAATCTTTCCCATCAAACTCTGACTGGAACCCGTTTTATTTCCCCTTCAGGTCAAGATGAACTCTTACTCGACTCCCTCTCCAACTGACGCCTATCCAACTGTTTCCGATCTTGTGACCAAGATTGGAAAGAAAGGTGCGTCCATCTCCTTACAGACGGCAACATCTGTTAAATATTACATTTATTAAAACTGAGAATTTAAGAGTGTAAACAGCTTCTGTCTGCTATTTTGAGTGTAAGTCAATGTAAAGATATTTAAGTTTGATCAGTTGTTCTCTATGGATAGTTTTCTTCAGGTGTTACTGCACATATGTCAAAATAAATAAATGCAGAAGGAGTTTATTTATTATTGACAGAAAAGTAGCTGCAGAAGCTTAAAGGGAATAATTTGACATGTAAACCCTGAATTCAAACCACAATAACAGCAAAGGATATAATGAAATACAGAAAAGAGAGGATTTGCCTTTTAGTAAGCTGTAATATTTTAACTGGAAAAGTGCTTCGGTTTAAATTTCCTGTCAAATCTCAGTTTAGTTTTGACGACACAGAGTTAAACACGTCATAGTAACCAGAAAAAAACATTTTTTCTGACTTGTTACTGTTGAGTTAACCAATGCTAAGCTAAATATTAGTCAAATAAAACCCTCTAAAATCTCCTCAGCTAATAGTTACACAGAAAAGTGATGCAAAAGTAAAACTACATGCTGATTAATAAAAATCTGTTCCAAGCTACTAAGCCAAAAGTGGCTAAGCTAAAAGCCAAGCATTGACTCGCTAAATGGTCTTAAGCTAAAATTTGCTAAGCTAATTGCTACTAAACACAACTTCATTTAGCATTTAGCAAACAGAATAATTTGAGCTCATCAAATGCAGTTAATGCATATGTGGTTCCAGCAGGGAGTGTCTTATCAGTGCGACGCCTCAGGGGTGTGTTGCTGGGGAGATGAGTGTCAAAACACTGATAGCAGCTGAGGGCGGTTTCCACAGCAGGGGGCAACGGCTCCAACATGGGCAGAGATGCCCTGAGAAACTTATTTATTACAATAAAAACATGTGAAATAAATAACACTGTCATAGATGTTTAGATTATGAACTGCAGTAAAGACCATTTCATTGGAAGTAACGTAGCATTTATTCTGAAAATGTTATTTTGAATCTACGGTGAGTAAATGTTGTGTTTTTACAGATATCTACAGCAGCACAGAGGATTTAGCAGCCTTAATCGGAGGTGAGAAATATTTACTTTTGCTTTGGTTCCACTTTCTGAAATGTTGAAGAATAAAAAGTTTAATTTTGAGTAAAAATACTAAACAACTTATGCACATATTGATGAAATTTAAAAAAGCTAATTCCTCTTATATATAGATGAAGAGTTAACTGATAATCTGTAAATAAATTTCTTTCTGATGCAACCGTGATGTAATCTGAGTGGAGTTACGACTCGACTCTGCTGGAATAAATCAACTCTTGGTGCAATCTGATATCCAGTTCACCTGATCATAGTGGATTTTTAACATTCAGTTAGTTTCATACCAGCTCATGGAGTTCTTGCAAAATTTTATACATTTCTTTAGAAAAAAACATGGAACATTTTCTCTGTTCTCGTGTTTCTAAAATAAACTATAAGAGACAAATGTGTAGAGAATTCAACACCGATGGGCTTCAGTATTATGTTACCTTGCAGGTATCATCACTGTGGTGCTGCTGGTCTTCCTCTGCACTATCGCCGTCTTGCTGTGGTGTCTGTCCAGACATAAAGGCTCGTATGCCACCAACGAGACGGAGGATGATGACGGGGAAGACAATGAAGATGACGAGTCTGTCGGCTCCGATGTGGCGCTTCAGTCCAAAGAACCTCTAAAGACGGACAAAGAGGACTGAAGACGGACAAACATAACTTCAACTTAAGGACTGCTGATATTCGTTTTTTAAAATAAAAGCAGAAAGATAAGGACATATTTTAGCTTTTTTTTTTAAACAGCTTATTTTGTAAACCAGTAATTGTGCATCAACCCCTATGAAACACCAATGATTGTATGTAATTTTCTTTTGCTGTTCAGTTGTGATTTATTGATTTATTCACTGTGCAAATGTACTATTTTATTACTTCTTATGTGTTTTAACTCACTTAGAGTAAGTCTTATGAGTTAGTCTGAGACTGATTTGGTTCTCCAGGAAACAACTTGAAGGATTTTTCTTTTTTTTTTTTTTACAGGAACAGCAGAGATTATAAATTGTGTGCAGATGCCAGGAGTGAGATAAAATGCTACAGAACTCAGATAAAGTAAATCTGGGAAATGGTTCCCTGCTCATTTCTATATTTTAGTGCTTTCTCCACACTGTTCTTGATTTAAAATAATCATTTTAAAAGAAAATGTATAAAAACTGGTGTGTGGCTGCGTATTGGTGACAGAAAAAGGGAAGGAGTGAATACGTTACCTACAAATATCCGTACAAGAAACATGACAGAGAAGCAAATGAAGAGAAAATATTTCCACTCTGATCTTTTCCCCTGTCTGAATTCACAGCAAAGTTTTCTCAGATAATACCAGGTATAAAAAAGATGCAAGATGTTAGCATTTTAATAACCTTACAGTAGCACACTTTGGTATATACAGCACCAATGATATTGATACTGTTTTATTAAAGTTTAAAATAGCATCACACGTTGGACCCTTACAGGCTATCCACAATTAGTTACAACAATAAAAAAAAATTTGGGGGGATATTTATTTTAAATGTAAAAACAATGCGGTAATAAAACCGTAGGTTATTTAGCTTTTATACATTTTTATAAAATATTGTCGAAGTAATGTTCACACTGCAATGCCTTCTGGGTAAATGATGTCAAACGGTCCAACTGCCCAGCCAAAACAGTGATGAGTAACTTTATTAAGCCTTTTCAAATTGAACCAGAGCGTTGACATTGACGGGAACGTAGAAATCACAAGAGGTGGTGAAGATGAGGAGGATGGTGTTCTGCTGCTACCTTCAGCTCCCTAAATGAAACAATTACACACCTACCTCTGGTCGCTTCTATAGCTCTGTGTCCAGTTCGGAAACAGCTGTTTAGGGCCCGAACTTCCTCGTGTGTCAAAGTGGTTTCACGGTCAAAACAGGTGTTACGTCGACCCGCGTTTCCGCAGCCATCAGATACGGTTCACCCTGCGCCTTCTTGCCGCTCCGCGCCGCGCAGGCGGCAAAATACGCGCGTGCTTCGGCGCGCTTATCTGGAGAACTACGGACAGCGTGAAAGCTCAAACAACGTGTTTCGACAAAGGTATGAAAAACAAACAAACTAAAGTTTAAGTGAACGCTCGTGACTCGTGGTCCGCATTTTCCATTTTCAGTTTCCAGATCCGAAGATCGCATAAGCTGCAGTTGATCCAGAACGCTTTCAGTTTCTATTCTCCACACATCTGGAACAATCTGCCAGAAAACTGCCAGAAACGCCGAGCTTCTCTAAATTAAATAAAAGCGCTTTGAACTGCCTCGTTGCTCAAACGTGCTGTGCAAATAACCTTGACTAATCTGCGACCAGTGATGCTCAAGTGATTAAATTGAGCTTCATGTGATCTTGATCTGCTTCACACACCTGATATACGTTGGTTTCTGGTAAACGTTGCGAATGGTTTATGTTTTTGGTCCAATACTGTCATCTAGTGGATTTTAAAAGTTTTGTCTTCTTCAAAGTGAAAGTAAAAGCGTCATATAATATTGTCAGAACGAAACACGCAAAAAGAAAAGAAAGAGGGCACACTGGTAAGACTAAACAGAATCCACAGGTTATAATTTCCCCGGTTTTCACTGAATAGTTAAGACGGAAGCCGAGGCAGGAACTATTTAGATGTTCTTGTTTTATTGAAAATAGAGAGCATTTTTCGCTCTGATAGGACTCGATGGAAGATGGTGTTTTTTTTTTTACTTTAGCTCTGTAAAATTGGATAGATATCTCTAATGCGCGTGTTGTTTAAACCCAAAAGAAACGCTTTGCTGAAACGACTCATTCATTTCTGTGCGTCTTGAAGGAGGTTCAGGTGAGGCTTTTCTACTTCCGGTCGACTTTCTACGTCATTTTCAAAACACCAGATTCTCATATTATTAACTAACTTTAATGATAACCGCAGAACCTCCGTGTAAAGGTAGGAAAAGGTGTTTATTGTGATGTTAACGGGAGTCGCTTCATCTTCTATGAAAGGCAAACAGATCTTTAAACATGGAGTATTTTCCGGAGTTTAAAGTTTGCTTGACGTTAGCTTACCTAGCTATATGCTCACCAAGTAGCTTTAGCAAATGTTACAGTTTGAGTAACTTCACGGTTTATGCAAACAGTTTGGTTGATCTAATGAAAACATTCATATGTCAAAGTTAAAGTTAACTTTGTTTAGTTAGACGACAATAAACTTCATAGATACAATTTCAGTCAAACAGTAGACTAACTTTGTAATAATAACTTCCTTTTTGTTAAAGGTACCATATAAACGGCTGATGAGTTTCGTTCATGGCAGAAAGAAAATATTCCAAGTAAGTAGAAAGGACTGTTTCCTTCCTCCAAAAGAGTTTATTTCTTAATTTCTTGCTGTGGAGTTTGCATGTTTTTCCCATATATGTGTGGTTGCTCTTTGGGAACTCTGGCTTCATGTTGCATGTTGACCTCAGTTGTCCTTAGGTGTGTTTGTGTCTCTGTTGCTCTATGATGTATTGCAACCTGCACCAGCTTATTGAAAGGGTTAAACGGGTATCAAAAATTCATATTAGTAGCAGTGGTTTGTGTTTACAGCTATGCCTCGTCTGTCACACAACTTTAATACTTGGGTCTGTATCAAATTTGGAGACATTTTATATTTGTTTTTATATTAGTGGTTAAATTCAATATTAACTGACATTTAAATATTTTTTCCTACTCTTTAGACACAGTAAAAGTAAAAATGGCCACACCTCTGACATTGCTTCTCGGCCTCACTGAACAACACACCTGTGCTCAATGAGAACATTGACTAATTCTTCTTCTATTGTGGTTTATAATGTAGCATATATGTGAGAACCTCCAGGATGTTTCATTGAGATTCAAATCTTTTTGTCTGTAGGTCCAGAGAAGATGAGAAAAATCACACCTTTATTACACCGTGTAGTTGGTTTTCACCAACGAATATCATGTGACGGTCAGAACAGGTGAGTCTACCAGTAAAATGCTGATCTTACTGGATGGTTTGTATTTAGTTGTTAATTTTCCTGTTTTCTCATTGTTAGAAGGTAATGAACCATTGATAGTTCATTATCACTTGAGACCTTAAGGGCAGCTTAAAGGTAAGTTCTACACTTCCTAATGTACAAATTACGTTGGGTTAGTTCTAAATTACGTACCCAACTTATGTAAATGTTTCTACGTCTGGTTTATGTGCAGACGAGAGGTCAAATGTCATGGCTTGTTCAAAACAGTCTGCGAAAGATTATATCGCCAATGCCAGAGTTCACCTGGTTGGAGAACTGAGGAATCTGTCAGTGATTCTTGAGAACTTGCATCAGCAAGAAGTTCTCACTGATGAAGAGGTCAGCAAGATAAAGGCAGAGAAAGATGACTATGATGGAACCAGAGCAATACTGGACTCGGTCACTAGTAAAGGTGAAGCAGCCTGCTACAGGTTTCTAAGGATTATTGACCAGACGAGGAGGAGAATCTTAGAGAGATCAACTCCTCTCTTTAGGAACAGCCATGAAGCTTCAACTGAGGCTACAAAGTTTGACCTGCACTACTGGATCAGCTGCTTTTCCTTCACAGAAGATCCAGAAATGGATCAAAACTACACGCAGGGTAATTATTGTCACGTTTTTGATATTTTATCTTTGTACTGATTCCTTAGTGGCATTTGTGACATAAATGCTACTATCTACAATCTGAATGTTTGTTCTTCTTATTTTTTAATCTCAGAATCAAGGCCATGCTACAGATATCAGGCAAAGTTGAAATCAAAAGCAGAAAAATTATCAAAGGACTTTTGGAAGAAAAGTGAAAATCTTTTTGCAGAAAACAAGAAACCTGAACTGTTGTACACTTCACTTATATTAGATATTCAAGGGAAGAATTTTCCAACAAAAATAAAGAGATTTAAAAGAGAGATGTGCCGTCCTAAAAAGTTAAGGACTTGCAGTCCAAAGCGCAAACCTGAAATCTTCCCCAATGACCTGCTGAAAACGGATAAAAACATCCTCCTGGTTGGGAAACCTGGAATTGGAAAGACGGCTCTGAGTCATGAAATATTGAGACTGTGGTCAGAAAGAGACAACAAGATGCTGGATTACATGTTTTACTGTGACATGAGGGAATTAACCAACATCCCACCAAACATGAGTTTGGAGGATCTTCTGTTCACTGCATGCAGTGAACCAGATAAGGGCAAAGATGAAGTCTTACAGGATATAAAGAGCAACTCTGATAATGTTACAGTCATTTTAGACGGAGTCACAGATCTGTCTTCATCAGTCGTAGAGAAACTTTTAGACAAAGATTTCTTACCTGATGCTAAAATCATCATTACCTGCAGAGCAGATGATGAGGAAATCCTCTGTCCTGAAGACTGGCTCAGAGTGGAGGTGAAAGGCTTCAGTGAGGAAACGATAAAGACATATTTGTCTTCAACTCTGGGTGAAACGCACAGGAAGGTTCTAAGAAACGTGGAGCTGTTGACTCTTTGTCATGTTCCAATGTATGCACTGATGGTCGCTGCCAGCTTTCCATCAAAAGACTCTCTGCAGCCCAGAACTGTGACTGAAATATACATCAATATTGTTCGGTTTTGCCTCCAGATGAACAGCAACAAAACCAGGATCAGGAATCTCAATCAGTTCATCAAAACCAAGAGCAATGAAATCCTGTCTCTGGCTGAAGCTGCTTTTTATGCAACTGAAAGAAAAACTGTGAACCTGGACGAACTTTGCTGTGAAGACGGCTGCGTCCTTTCCTTCCTGAAAACACTTGATGTCAAAGTTCCTCCTACTGAAACCATAACCCTCCACACTTTTCTCCATTACACCATGCAGGAGTTTTTTGCTTCTCTGTGGCTTTTGAAGAATCCTGAGAAGATCAGGGAGGTTTTCCAGCAGTGCCTCACTGAGGAGAAGAAACACATGAAGCATCTGATCCCATTCATGTGCCGTTTGTTGAATGAGAAGAGTCCACGTTTGATGAGTTGTCTGATTCCAGCTGAGGAGCTCCAGGAAACATCTGGATGGTTTTTCAAAGAGATGGTTGAAATATTTTTCCATCAGGCTGGTGCTAATATCAGTGAGCTTCATGTGGACACACTGTTCGTATACCAGTGTTTGTTTGAGTCCCAGAGCTCTGAAGTCTGCATTTCCTTTCTGGACAAACTGGACTATCATCTTGACCTCAGCAGAGTGAATCTGGACTCTTATTCCTGCTGTGCTGTGGCCTTTTTGGTCACTCAGTCAAAGGACAGAAGAATAAGTCTGAACCTTCAGGATGTGACGGTGTCTGAAATAGGAATGAGACACCTGTTTGGATGCCTTCAAAATGTTGAACGGTATGAATAGATATGCTTTGTAATACTTATTAGTGTACTTTATGACTGAGCACTCTAAATAAACATTATCATGCATTTATCTTTAAATGACAGGTGCGATACCCTCAAACAGCAGCTTTGGAAGGTTTTTCTCCTCAGTGAAGAACAGATGGATTACCAAACCTTACTGGGTCTCAGTGGGAACATGCTATACCTCCCAGTTGTGGGTAAAAAAAAGCTGTTTGACAGAGCTGTGAAAGTTTTGCAGACGATTGCAACAAAGGTGAATGTTTGCCTCTACGGGGACAGAAAAGATCCACTGTGCCCGATTTTGCGCGACTCTCTTTTAGAGACTTTGCCGTGCATCAGCTCTCTCAGGTCAGTTCATTTGCTTTTTTTCTAAAACATCTTTTTGAAGGACTGTGTTGGCTTGTCAAACCAAAACTCCCATGCAGTTTTCACAATGTCCATTGCTTTTGCAGCTCAAACATAAATGTCACCATTTAATGCTCTTTACGAGATTATAGCATGAGCTAATTCATATCTACAGTCCTGTATGTGCATGAGTTCAGATTGGGATACACTAAACTAAATCCAGATGTTTAATTTATGAACCTTCAGGTTGACCTACAGATCTGCAGGTCCAATGAACCAGGAAGAATGCAACAACACAATGGAAAAGGATCAGAAGAAAATGTTCCTGGATTTATGCTTCACAACAGCACTGCACAGCAAACAAAAGTTTCATACTGTAATGCCTAGGCTCGTGACAATTTGTCAGATTAAAACTGACTTGGTGAATACTCTTGTTGATTTACATCAACATGCAAGTAGCAAAGGGCTTTCCACCAACTTTCCAACCCTGCGACCAGTTTTCCAATCAACCCCTGCAGTCTGGCTCATAGACCTCTCAGAAAGAAAGGCCTCCACCCTCCTGGAAATGCTTAAACTCCAATCAGAGAAAAAGAAAGTGGAGCTGACGGGATGCTCACATGACGAGAGTGAAATGAGAAACTTGCTTCAGTGTCTGCCTTATCTGTCAAAGCTCAGGTACTTTCCCATTTTAATCTTTAATACTTTCTCTTTTGGTTTGCAGATTCTTTTCTTAACTTTTGTTTTGTCTGTTATCAGTTTCGTGACTGGACCGTCTGAGTCATCAGAGAGCATCTGGTTCTTGGAAACGTTGCTCCGTACTGCAGCAGAAATGAGAGAGCAGAAAGGAGTAAATATGCTGGAGCTGTTATCAGTTTGCACATATAAAGGAACTCCACTCCAGTGGAAATGGTGTGATTTCCTGCTGGACCTGTACTCTTCTAAGACTGAAACAGGCCTGACGTTTTCATCATTCATGCCAGTCTTCCAGTCAGCAGATCCTGTAATATGGTTCGTTTACCTCTCAAAGACGAAGGCCTCCATGTTACTGGATGTTCTAAAACTTCAGTCAGGGAAGAAACAAGTTAATCTCACTGGCTGCTCACATGAAGAGGCTGAAGTAAGGAGTTTCCTACAGTGTCTGCCTTACATCTCACAACTCAGGTAAATAAACCATATATTACAGATCTTATATAGTATATAATATCACTTTTTAAGGCAGAGTTTAAATAATACCAATGAGTTATGGGCAAAAAAGTCACTGTATAATTTTTTTTTATTTTGCTTTCTTAAATTAGCCTTAAAGTGAAGCAATTGTGCTAAAAATAAAAAATGCAATAGGGATTGATTGGCTAAATGGTAAAAGAAATTTAAGATTACAGATTTTATTTATGAATAATTACTGCTTTTGAGATGCAGTGATGTGGAGACATGTCTTCCGGATATAGCTGTGTGTATAAATTGTATTTTTTCTTCTTTTTTGTCTTTGCAGTGTGGTTCCTCTTTGGTCAAGCTCTGCTGAGCAAACCAGATTCTTAACCAGGCTTTTCTGTGCTGCAGCAGAGAGAGAAAAGCAGACAGGAGAGAAGATGCTGGAGATGTTAGCATCAGTCTGTAGATATGAGTATTTTCCATTCAATAACAGATCCATCGATGAATCATATAGGCGTGACTTCCTGCTGGATCTGTACTCCCAGATGAAGGACAGAGAGACTGAAACGGGTCTGAGTCTCCTTCCATCAATACGGTCAGTTTTCCAGTCGGCTCCTGAAATCTGGACTTTAGATCTCTCAAAGATAAAAACCTCCATCCTCCTGGAAGTGATGAAACTCCAAACAGAGAAGAAAATAGTGAAGGTGACGGGCTGGTCATATGAAGAAGGTGAAGTGAGGAACCTCCTAATGTGTTTGCCTTATATATCCAAGTTCAGGTACATCAACTGTATTTCAATTTCTATCTGAAAAGGATAGTTTTTAATAATAAGACAGTATTAGTTATGACGGTTAAATATTAAAGTTGGTTGTAAATGTTTTTCTTCTTCTTGCTTTAGATTTGTTCCTCAGAGCTCAAAACTTCATGATCAAACGAGCTTCTTGGTGACTCTGTACTGTGCAGCGGCAGAGAGAGAACAGCAGACAGGAGAGAAGATGGTGGAGATGTTAGCATCAGTCTGCGTGTTTAGAATAATACCTGTGAGTGATACAGATATGAACGAGCAAGCACAAAAGGCTTTCCTGTTGAGTTTGTACTGTCAGGTGACGGACTGCGTGTCGAAAACAGGCCTGAGTCTGTTTCCTTTCTTAAAGTCAGTTTTCCAGTCTGTTGCTAATGTCTGGATAACTGACCTCTCAGAGAGAAGCACCTTATTCCTGAGAGAACTGAGACTCCAATCAGAGAAGAAACAAGTGGTTTTGAAAGGCTGCTTACATGAAGAGAATGAAGTGAGGAGTTTCCTGGAGTGTCTGCCTTTCATCTCACAGCTCAGGTACAGCACTTTAGTTTTGAAACTTCTTTTTAATCTGGCTTATTTTCAGTAATTATCCATTTTAATATAATTAGTTTAACCATTAAAACAAATATTTTTGTGAATTATTTAGCTTTGAGCCTTGGGTATCTGAAGCTTCTGAAGAAATCCAGTTTCTCCGGAGTTTGTTCTGCGCAGCAGAGAAAGATAAACAACAGGAAATGAAGACGCTGGATATGTTGGCATCAACATACGTTTACAAAGAAGCCCCTCTTAAACAGAAGTGGTCTGAATTCCTGCTGGAGTTGTTCTCCTACGAGCTTAAAACAGGCTTGAGTGTCCTGCCGTTACAGAAAGCCCACATCATACTCTTCAGAGTGCTGAAGCTCAAGTCAAGTAGGATACACGGACCCAGGTAAGTCAACTGCTCTTTGCGTTTGGATCAAATGATCCATGTCAGCGAGATTTAGCAACTTCCAATACAATGCAACAGAAGAAGACAAAGCTTTTTGGACAGACCAGAGATAAACCTAACAACCCAAATATGTCAGAAAGACAAATGAAGCATCTCACTGTAGCATAATCACAAAAGAGAAATGTGGAGTAAACATTAGCTCACTGTAAAAAACACATAAGCTTTCGGTCTAGTTTGTATTTCATATGTCTTATTACACTTAAAATAAGACAAAACAGACTATGATGTGGCACAGCTCAGATCAAATCATCACTCATCGTTTCCTTCTTGTTACAGGATTGTGCCTGGGAGCTCAGGTCTTCATGAACAAAGGAGCTTCTTAATGAATCTGTTCTGTGCAGCAGCAGAGAGAGAACAGCAGACAGGAGAGAAGATGGTGGACATGTTGGCACCAATCTGCAGATATAAAACATTCCCTTTTAAAGCTGGTGATAAGTATCGGGTTGACTTCCTGCTGGATCTGCACTCCCAGATGAAGGACAGAGAGACTAAAACAGGTCTGAGTCTCCTTCCATCATTACAGTCAGTTTTCCAGTCGTCTCCTTTAGTCTGGACCATAAAGCTCTCAGAGAGAAAGACCTCCATCCTCCTGGAAGTGATGAAACTCCAAGCAGAGAAGAAACGAGTGATGCTGACAGACTGCTCACATGAAGAGAGTGAAGTGAGGAGTTTCCTGCAGTGTCTGCCTTTCATCTCACAGCTCAGGTACAATCATTGTTGTTTTAACTTGAACTTTTCGATCTCTAATTTTAGAAAGCATCAAATAGCTTTTAATGACAACCCCTTTATTGGCATCCCTATTATGGTCAGATGAACACACCTAGTACTGACTATAGTATATTTATTATTTTAAAGAGTTATGATGATTGCTCTTTTTTTAAAGGAATATTTTTATTTTTCTGGGGGTCAGCACTAATTACTTTGAGGCCAATATATGTAGTATAAAGGCCACTGTGCCCTGGTGGAGAAGAAACTGGACTGCGCACCCAACTAACTCATAAAACTTGCTAGTGTCCTTTTAGATTGTAGAAATTAAGGCAGAATGTAATTAATCTGAACGCTCGACTGTGAAATCTCAACCATGAGTGCGAAGTCTGGAGCATCACATACAAGATCGATAGTGTGTGGGCTTTCTTTTTTTTCTCATAAATTGATGAAATCATCACTTTTTCTTTACTTTTTTAGCTTCAATTTGGATGACTGGGATGATTCCAGTTATGATCCTGATAAACAGTCCAGGTTCTTGGTGGATCTGTTCTGTGCTGCAGCAGAGAGGGAACAGCAGACAGGAGAGAAGATGCTTGAACGTTTTGCATCGGTCTGCAGATATAAAACATTCCCTTTTGATGACAAAAACGCTGATGATGAAGATAGAAGTGACTTCCTGCTGGATCTGTACTCCCAGATGAAGGACAGAGAGACTAAAACAGGTCTGAGTCTCCTGCCATCATTACAGTCAGTTTTCCAGTCGGCTCCCGAAGTCTGGTTTATAAACCTCTCAAAGAGAAAGACCTCTGACTTCCTGGAAGTGATGAGACTCCAACCAGAGAAGAAACCAGTGAAGCTGACAGACTGCTCACATGGAGAGAGTGAAGTGAGGAGTTTCCTGCAGTGTCTGCCTTTCATCTCACAGCTCAGGTACAGTCATTTCATTTCACTGTTTTAATGAGTCATATTGTACTTTCATCCCGTTTATGACTAAAAACAATGTTCAGCTGTTCTGATCGAACACATGTGTAGCTTATAATTTCATCACATTGAGGACAGACATGTAAAAGATGGATTCTATCAGTAGTGTGGGTGTTTTTATGTAGCTCAGATCAAATCTTTGCTAAATGTTTCCTTCTTGCTGTTCCAGTTTGGATGATGGTGAGGATTACAGCTGTGATCCTGATGAACAAACCGGGTTCCTGGTGAATCTGTTCTGTGCAGCAGCAGAGAGAGAACAGCAGACAGGAGAGAAAATATTGGACATGTTGGCGTCTGTCTGCAAATTTGAAACATTTAGTTTTCAAAATGAAAAAACGGGTAATGATGATGATGCCATCGAAGATCGCCTTGACTTCCTGCTGGATCTGTACTCCCAGATGAGGGACAGAGAGACTAAAACAGGTCTGAGTCTCCTTCCATCATTACAGTCAGTTTTCCAGACGACTCCTGAAGTCTGGACCATAAAGCTCTCAAAAAGAAAGTCCTCCATCATCCTGGAAGTGATGAAACTAAAACCAGAAAGGAAACCAGTGGAGCTGACAGACTGCTCACATGGAGAGAGTGAAGTGAGGAGTTTCCTGCAGTGTCTGCCTTTCATCTCACAGCTCAGGTACAGTCATTTCATTTCACTGTTT
>CAEGAE010092182.1:0-37326 GCA_903067095.1 Girardinus metallicus | reverse complement strand
TATATATATATATATATATATTGCTGTACATTTACCAAACCTCTGTGACCACACATGAGCTGATGTACTAGAGGTTCAACCGGTTCGTGTGTCCAGACACACAAACCGATTCCACTCACGAACATCCCGATTCCAGAAGAAAATCCAGTAGAACCCCAAACATACCATACGTGAATTTAGAATAATCAACCACGGATGACGATGTAGAAACAGTGATAGTTTGTGGACAAATTTTTAGCGATAAAAGACGTAACAAAGCGAAAAGGTTTGGATAATTGACGGTGTGAGCAGCCGCTCTATTTGCTGCATTAAGCACTAGACGGCCCTCAGTTGCGCCATGTCAGCTGTTTATGATTCCCCTCCGTGCTTATGTCACTGCGCTATCTGATTGGCTGCCGGCCACATTCAACAGGCTGCGATAGTCGGGCCAAAACAATGTTGAATATGCCCGATTTTAGATCGGAGCGGTCCCGATGCTCTACCGACTGGACCAGATCAGTCGTGACACACGTCACAGTACAGGAGGATCAGTTATCGCAATCTGCGACGGGCCGCAGTAAAATCGCCAAGCCTTGACCGGTCCGTGGTGGTAAAAAGGCTGGGACCACTGCCTTAGAGGATGTTGTAATTGATTATATCATAAAATCCAACTCAGTATATCACAAGCATTATACAATATCAAAGCAACTTTGTGATATAATAAACTATTTTAGATAAGGTCACTGTAGTGTGGATGAAAAGCTATACAAAGAATGAATAACCAGGGCAACCTTGAATGTTGTGATGTTTCAGGAGTTGGCAGACTTCAGATTTTCAAGTCTTTAATAATGCAGCACAGGGGACTCCCACTTCATCCTTTAAAGAGTTCAGAACAGATTGGGGACTAATGCAGGTGCCTATCCAGTCTGTCGGGATGAAAACAAAAGTCTGAGCAGAAAAGCAAAACTCTCTCTCTTTTTTTTCCAACTAATCCATCTATGTTCCAGCCCACACTGCCTGTCAGAAGAATTGGATCATCGCTGATTAAAAATCCTGGCCGAATTGTTTCCCTTGTCCAGGAGGCTGGAAGAAGACCCTGTTCACCTGGGTGGAGGTCGCAGTAGACCCCAGTCCTTCAGCTCCTATGCTGCTCCCTCTTGGAGGTGTTCCAGGTTCACCCCACTTGGAAGAGGTCTTACCTCCGTGACCTAATCTTGGGCAAGTGAAAAACAGGTTACAGATGAATAAATGTTGTTTTTTTTCATTTTTGCAACTTGTACTTGATATCAAACATTAAGTGGGCAATCCATCCGTCCAAATCCATTTTTTTATCTTCTTCCTTTACAGGAACAAAAATAGTAGATAAAGTCTTGTTCTTGCTTCCTTTTAATAATACGTGGAAGTGAATATATTGTTTCCCTCAGTTCAGTATCTGAACTTGACAAACTATCAGTGATCCTTAGAAAATGAATGTTACCACAGGCGTTATGCACTGAGTTATGCATTGAGTGTCTCTTTGGTAAGTTTCCCAAAAAAAAAAAAAAAAAATCCTTCGAATTCCCTGTTTTGCTCTCTGAAAAGGTGAGTATATTGTATTGATTGTCTTGGATGGTGGAAAGCATATATCCAGTATAAAAAGCCAGTGGATACATTTCCTATACTGAATTACTGGAGAATGAGGTGCAGCTCCTCCTCAGAGCTGCAGATTCCAAGCTTCCAAGTTTCCGCTTCACAGAGCAGCTCTCCCACGCCACTCCTACACTCAGCTCCTTCAGACTAGCCAGCAGCAATTAGCAAACATCTGGTGGAACTGCGCATCTACTGATCTCATTGCAGGAGCTATTTCTCGGTGAAATGTTGGTAAAAACGTTGCTAAAGGGTTAATAGAGTAGCCATGTTGTGATGACTACCTGAAGGTGGAGTTTAAGAAAGAGAAGGAGCTTTTAAAGATGGTGGCGCAATTCCATGGCGTTAAATTGCAAAGTCAAATATTTTTCATTCATATTTGATACAGAATTTTTATAACAAGTGAAGGTAAGCCAGTTACTTGATTGTGGTATGAAACGACACTACGTGCCTGAAAAATATGTAATACTGGCCCTTTAAAAAAAGTCCCACTACTGGGACCCACCAAAAGAAGCCATGAATCCTTTTGGAGATGGTTCTGTTTTCCTACTCGAGATCACATGTTGTGCCTTCTCAAACAACGATCAAAGTTTTTAGTGAATGTATTAATTATTTGTTTTAATTTAAGAAACTTTATTAATAATATTTTTCATAGATAGTCCAAACAAGCTGAAATATTCAAGCTACTTACAGGTGAAGTATGTATGCTGTTACTGAGGAGTTTTCTGCTGTGAAACTTATTCTTCTAACATTCATCTATCGCCAGGGTTTCAAATCTGGCATCTGTTCCCCTTGAATTTGGGTGCCAGATATCACAGATGGTATTCAAAGCTTTGACTGCACTGAGGTTATGAAGTTGTCAAAATACATTTGCATACACATTTACAGGATTATCAGACATTTTTTAGAGATGAAATAAATGAACCACTGCAGTTGGATGAAAAAAGTTTTCACATAAAAATAACCCTGGACATTTTATAACATGTCATGAACAGTTTAAAAATTAAAACAAAAAAAAATGACAAAAAAAAAAAAAAAAATGCCTGACACAGAGCACAACAACCAACCTTGGGTCTGGGGCTCAATTTTGGTTTATCGGAAGAGTCCATCATCTGCTGGAAGTGCTGGATAAAGCCCAATCTGCATCCACAAGCAGGAAACCTGGAATCATCTTTAATGCAAATTGCAGCAACAGTTGGTGAAAAACTCTCCACATAGACCTTTTAATATACCAGGTTTTTGTGGGAACAAAAAGGTGACCATGATGAAACATTTTTAAAAAGTTTTTCCACTTTTAATTAGTTATAAGTGACTGTTAATGAGTCACTTAAGAAGGGGATTCTACTGAGGATTGTCTTTAAATTATGTCTGGTAATTAAAAATTTTTTATTAGCAAATGTAGGCAGAGTGGTATTAAAAACATGAACTGTTTCCAGGTGGTTTCACTGTTGAGTAATCCATTGTACATACCTACTTATCCTTTACTAACTGACTGAGTCAAATATCCAGTCAGTTCTATGCGGATCACTTTTTAAAGGCAATATTTTGACAAAATCACATTATCCACAAAATGTTGGCTTTTATTCTTAACTGCTGACTAAATTGAGTTATGTTTTTGTTCTACTGAACTAACCTAACCTAAGCAGAACAGTAAAATAAAAAAAACTGAACATGCGAATAAACTCAATCCAGAGAAAAAAATGTTTGCGGCTTACTAATGCAGAACTTTGACATTTTTTTGTGTTGTGAGTAGTATTTATTACAAGTGCTCTTTCCCCAGTGTGATGACTTACATGGAGTCCAGACTGTGAGCCCTTTTAAATTAATGGGCATGGTGCCAGTTTGTTAGGTGTCCAAGCTCTCAGACATTTGTTCTGTTTTTATATTTCTCGCTGGTCAAAACAACAAAGTTTCACCTCATGAATTGAACTGTAAGCTGAGCCCTGCTGTTCTTACTTTTGTATAGCTTGGCCATTGTGTACTGCAGCTTTTGGCTACATTTTCAGCTGTGTTGTGCCAAGTTATTTTCTTTTCACTTTTACATACATGATTCTCTATTTTGGAAACTGAAACAAATTAAAACTATTGTGAGTGACACACCTAGTAAAAAAAGTAAAAGTTGAAAACATGTTGCTATGTGTATTTTAGGTTTTGAATCCTGGACATGCTCTTTTTGAAAGGCTGTAATCATATATTTTGAGTCAGATAAGTAACCCCCCCAAAATTATTTAAGTACCTGTCAGATTTTGAATTTTTATCAAATCTCAGCTAACTAGTGCATATTAGATTCTAAAGAGTAGGATGATAGCAAAAATATCCTCAAAGACTTGAAGCTTATCACCAATGAAAAATGATCAAAAACACTAAAATATGTTTGATTGCTAAAATGGCAATAAAGATTTCTTCATTAAGAAAAAAAATATATTTTTTCAGAACCTATCACCCTTTTACATTGTTTTACTGCAGTTTGAGCAATACTTATCTTATTCTCTGTCAGACTTAACATTTCTTAATTGAATTAAAAACATTTTGGCCGTAATGGTACAAAGAATGAGAGCAAGTCAAGTGTCTAATTATCTTGATTTTATTTTCCTAATTAATTGCACTGGATCTAATCAGGTTGAGTCACTCATACATGCAGTAGAAATCTATTCCAAGCTAAATTTAAAGAGCTTAACATTTACAGACCACTCCACTTTTCATAGCAGTCTTGTTCATGCAAAAGTTTATTTTGTTGTAATTATGTTTTTTACATATACTCGTGAAAAAAATGTTTCCTTTTTGCATTATCAAACAGACTCAACACATTACAGATGCAGCTCTGCTTAATGAAATCGTACTGCAATTAGAAATGATTTATTAAAAATGAAAAGGCACTGCACTGCTGCCAGACAGTGTATTAACAAAGCAATGATGCATACAGTTAACAGGGATTTTTTTTTTTTTATGAAAATTTGGTTCTTGATTAGTCACTGTTTTGTTGTTATTTTGCATCCTAATCAGTCTTTGCACATGAATGTTACTATCGGCAGCTTGTTGCTTCAAATATCAGACAGAACTTATTCCAAGAAAAAACAGTTTTTTGTCGAAAAAGATAGTTTTTGTCAGTTTTTTATCAGTACGTTAGATTACTACAGCAATGACTTTGCAGCTGTCTGTATGAAAAAAAGATCAGGCAGACTGAAAACCTGGAATGTACAGAAACTTTTGACTTGACTAAATCCCCACTGAAAGCATCATTTCCAGCAACTTCTGATCAAAGAATTTGATTAATAGTCTGTTTATCTGAGGAGAAGATTTGAGATTTAAATATAAAAATAAATAAATTGCAGTAATGCTATGAAGCAATTGTTGCTATTAAGCAACAGTTGCTTTATAGCAATTAAGCAATAATAGCAATTGTTGGAGTTTCTGAAACACGGCTGACTTTTAAGAAGTAGTCCATAAATATCAATAAATTCCTTCTCTAGATGCCTCATATTAACTGGTGTTGCATTCCAAGGTGAGTTTTGATGTGTGTTTGAGATAATTGTCTTGTTGGTTTTAGTTGCTAAGCTGTTGGTTCAAGGTGAGAATTGAATAATTTAGAGCTAGTCTTTAGTCTTTATTATTCAGTTGTAAGTGCAGCCCTCAGGTTTGGAGAAAAAATATACATGACAGGAATGATGATGACCATGCCTGTAGTCTTTGTGTCCAATTGTTTTTGTTGACCATAGAATTTTTTCAGAGGTTTTGGGATTAGGCTTTTCTCTGTGGGTACCGAAAACTTTTAAACATGTTCGGTCATGCTTAAAGCTGATCTAGAGGTTTAAAGGTCTGGTTCTTGGGTTATTTCAGAATTTCTCTATATCTAAAGGTGACAGTTTGGGTGAAATGGTTAAAATCTAAACACCATTGGATGTCCCAATAGCATATCTGCCCTAAAAGAGACATCTAAGTTACTTGTAACCTTCCTAAAATAACTTTTCCAAAACCGCAACATTAATTGTGTTGGTCAAACAGTCAGGCAGAAATGTGCCACCAGCCTGGTAATGGAACAGTTATCCAAATATTAACTGTTCCATTACATATTGCAACATGTGTATGATTCTGATGCCATGTGGACAACAACAAAAAAATCACAATAATTTACACCCATGAGCACAGTTCTTAAAAAAAAAAAAAAAAAAAAAACAGGGAATAATAACAAGTGACCAGGCCACCTGCTTCAGCTACTTCCATGTGTTGGTAGAGTATCATTAAAGAGATAGAGCTGCAAAAACAAACGTATTTTGTTGATTGATCCTGGATAGCTGTCAGCAATTTTCTTTATGCTTGTCATAAAAATGGTGGTGTGTAAAAGCAGTGAAAGCATTAAGGTGACAAAATCGCTTTTCAGATGTTTTCTTGCTTTCCAGATGTTGCCACGGTGCTCAGTTGCAGTGAAAGCTGTTTCGATGCAACCCCTGTTTGTGATTGAATAATACACACTATAGTGTGTTTCTCTGTGTTTATTTTTGGTTCTGTTTCTATGAGTCTCTGTGATGTCCTGTCTCTCCCACCTTGATTGTTTCCCAGGTGTCTCGTTCCCTTGATTGCCCTCTGTGAATTTAAACCCACCTGTTGTCTCTGTCTCTTGTCGGGTCCTAGTCGAAAGTCGAATTTCTTTCAGTCGTATGTCTTGTGTTTTAGTTCGCCGTCACAGTAGAACTGTCAAGTCCTGCGTCACATTGTCAGTCGTTTTGAGAACAGTTGCTACCGGTGTTAGCGTTAGCTTTAGTTTTCCTGCTGCCTGCTCTTTGTGGACTGTTTGAGCATATTATTATTCTTCATTAAATCCATCATCATCATCATCACTACAACCTGGGTCTGCCTGCGTTCTCCCTCACCACCACACTGCAATTCATGACACAAACGCAATAACATAGAGTAACATTACTGATGGCAGTTAGTGACAATGATAAGATCATGTTGGGGTCTGTGATGATAGGCAGTACGGATTATTTTCAATCAACAACTGTTCAATCTGGAAACTATTCGCAGCGCTTCACGCCTTCCACATTTTGTCATGTTTCATTTTGTCATTATTCCAAATTGTATTAAATTTCCTCAAAATTTTACACAAAACCACCCCATAATGACAATGTGGAAATTCTTTTGTGTGTGTTTTGTGAATTCATTAAAATAGAAAACCAAGACTATCAGATTTACATTTGTGTTCGCAGCCATTGCCATGCAGCTCAACATTGAGCTGTTTCTACAATCAGCCATTGGTGAATTCAGTTGAGTGGACTTAATTTGGAAAGACACACACTTGTCTATCAAGTCCCACAGTTGACAGCAGGTCAAAGGTTAAACACCAAGCATGAACTCAAAGGAATTGTAGACGGCTGAGACAGGATTGACTTGAGGCCCCAGTATAGAGGAAAGATCCAGAAACATTTCTGCTGCTTTAAGGTCCCAGTGAGCTCGGCGGCCTCCATCATTGTCCTATATCTGGCCAGCTGTCTGAACTGAGCAATCGATGGAGAAGATCAAGAAACTGAAGGTGGTTCTGTCCGAGTTCCAACGTTCCTTGGTGGAACGAGCAGAACCTTCCAGAAGGTCACTAAAGGAAGGTTGTACAAAAGCAGGAACAGAAAGAATGAAGAATTAAGCGATGAACAGAGACATCCTTGGTGAAAACCTGCTGCAGAGCATCCTGACCTCAGATGGTTCATTTCTCAGCAGGACAACGACCCAAAGATCATGGACAAGATCTCTAAGGAGAGACTTCAGAATCACACTGAACATCCTGGAGAGTCCAGACTGGAATCTGACTGAACACCTGTGGAGAGATGTGAAAATGGCTGCCAGGCATCTCCATCCAACATGATGCAAAAGGACAGCAGAGAAGAACGAACCAAACTGCTGGAAGACGGTTGAGCTGAGCTGGAGGCTCCAGATTCAATGAGACTGGAGCTGGATCAAGAAAGTACCAAGCAAAGGCTGTGAATACTTATGGAAATGTGATTTATTGGTTTTTAATTTTGAATACATTGACAGAAGTCTAAAAATTGTCCACATTGTCGTAAAGGGGTATTTCTGTGGAACTTTGAGAAAGACATTAATTTAATACAATTTGAAGTATGGCTGGAGCATAAAATGTAAAATAAAATGTCAACTAATGTGAATTCTTTCTGGAAACACTGCAAATGTCCTATACTTCTGTTACTCTACAATAATTTTTTTGGGGAAGTTTGGAACCTTCACAAGTTAATCCATGCAAATCTCTCTGAGGTCAGTAACTTGAAACTTTTTTGTATCTTTTTTTGTTTTTCTTCCCCGCCAACCTCTTTTTTTTATTTTTAACAAATCTGAGCAATTCACAATTTATTTCACAACAGACCTATTCTGGAGTCTGAGCTTCCAAATCCTCTCTCTGGGACCATCACCATCATCATCATCATAGCTGTGATGGGCTGTTGTTCTGCATAAGTGACTCCATTTGGCCAATTAGCCCTCTCTAGGAAGTGGTCCTATTATTCTCCCCTCCTCCCTGATGAAACAATGTCAGACAGAGGCCTTTGCTGGCTGATTATACCACTGTGACATTCAACCACATGACTCTGTGTAAAGCAACAATACCTCATAAAACATGTATCAGGAATTAAAGTCGACAGTCAGTGATAGATAGAGCGGAGAGTGGGAAAGAGCGCGAGGACCGGTTGAATTTGCCCTTGGCTGCATGTGGCGGTTTTTACAATAACAATTAGAGTGTGAGAGATATAAAAGCTAATGATCAGGTCTGTCATATTTGCATATGCAAAGAGCAGTGGGCTGATTGCTTGCACGAAACGGTACTTAGAGAATGTAATTAGAGAAGTCTGGCGGTGATGTCGACAGCCAGAACAGTGGAGAGATTCCCTCTTAATGAGGCTTGTCACGGCACACGATGCCTCGAGTCTCTGCTCCGTGATCTGACGCACACACTCACACACACCCCCACGCACACCCCTGCAAGCATACTCGCACTCACACACTCTTTAACCCAGTCTACAGCCTGTAACCCAGTGGAAACACCTCTAGTAAGAGCTGCCTACATAAATGGTGTGAAATTTCTACAAACATGACACATGAACACTTGGTGTCAGTCCAGTTCAGCAAAACATGCACAGACAAGCTCAAACAGAGACCCAAGGAGTCACTGCATGGGGTCTAATCAAGACTTTTAGTCCAATTAAATAACAGGCTAGAGTCAAACACAGCTCCTTTTAACATCTAATGGACACTGATAACTTATTTAGCTTTTTTATTTTACACGAAGAAATGTGTAGAAACAAACAAAATTTTATTCACTTTAAAACCTGCTGGGTGAGATAACCAACATTCATTTGGTTTATTTTGCCAACACTAGGCCGATTCAGTCCTGGATTTGCTTAAAGTGGACTATTATACAAAATCAACCTTGTTGATTTCTACATCATTCCCTCAGCAGAAACATACTTGGAGTGTTGCTTTGACTCATTCATTAATGTTTGAAAAATCCTTGAATCTCCTGTGGTAACCATTTGGACATGCCTCAGAAGTTGTTCATGTGATGCTCCGCCCCCACAGAGCACCCCAGCCCCGCTCAATTCCTTCAGACTAGAGGCAGCAGCAATTAGCAAGCACCTGGTTGAACTGTGTGTATTCTGAGCTCATCATACAATGTTCCTAAGAATGGTTGTAAATAGCATCATGGAGAAGTCCTGTTATGATCATGTGCTGAAGGGGGTTTGTCAAAAAGGGTTAGTTGGTTCTTAAAGAGACAAAGACCAATTTCAAAAGAACAGATATGGCTATGATTCAAAGTCAAATCCCTCTGAAAATGGTTTTGATATACAGTCCCATTCAATAGACTAGAGTATTATTTAAGTCCTTTTATTTTATGAACTTTATCATGAAGTGAAACAGATTATATAGATTAATTAAATGAGTAGATGGATGTTTGAAAGCCTTTACTTTTCTTAATTGTGATTATTTCCTGCTTCCACTTAATGAAAACATCACATTTAAACTTAGAATATTACTTAAGAATTAACCAAAAATTTCTTATTCATAGCTCTTGTGGTCTTTTTTTTTATAATAATATTGCAATATGTATTGCCAAGAAAAATCATTACCAATAAAAAACACTCAAACTGTGTTACATGTGATCCTGTCTCCGACCTCCAGGTCTTGGTTCAATGAACACATTTAATGAAAACCTGTAAATTCTTATTAATAAATAGTCACCAAAGACTGCTCATAAAAAGCTCTAAACCAAGTTGATAAAATATTTTCTATTCTTGTTTTTTTTGCATTGTACTTTTATATGAAGTTCAATAATGAGCTAATTAAATCAAACCATTCAGTAGTAAAAAATGGAAAGTTTCATTTTTTTCAAGAACTTATTTTGCTTGTATTATGACTTTAAATTAATCATTTTACTGTGTTGAGACATCAAGAGATAGAAGTTCCTGTGGTGCACAGGTTGGTGAAAAATTACTTTTTCTTTGTTCATGGTTGTTATATTTGTTGCTATACTTTCTTCTTGCAAGGCCACTTTTTAGTTTTTTATTTTTTTTTTTAATCTTAAGGATTTGATCAAGATAAAACTCTGCAATAGATGCCAGTGCACACAGGAAGTCTGCCAGAGAGCCCCACACTAAATCTTGGGGGGAATATAACAATAAATGATTTGACAACAGTACAGCCTGACCTTTAACCTCAGCTCCCCACAATAGTGACAGAATAGTGTGGGAATTCCTTTCAGTTTAACCCTTGCATATCTTAAAACATGCCAGATCTGATTAATGACTATTTGACTGTTTAGTTTACTCTGACTTTCACGCCGCAACATTTCTTAAAAAATGCAGAAAAGTGAACCTTTAAAAGTTTAAGGTAACACTGTGTTTCATGTTATTGTTTTCAAGCACTTTTTGCACAAATTCAGACATCTAAGTATAATTGTCATTATAATTTTACCTAAAAAGGGAACTAAAAGTAAAAGCAGCAGTAATGCACAAATACGACATTTAAAGTGTGTGACAGTGGTTGAATAGCCTCTTACTGCCAGCTCTGCCATCTTGTTGTGCTGAAGCAGCAGTTCAGTCAGAGCAGCTTTAGGTCCTAAAGTAAATAAACAGTGATTTACCATTCCACCCTAACGGAGCTAAAATTTAATTTCATCTTTATGCACACAATTTCGCATCACTTTGATGGTGGTGCTAAATCACTTGCGCTCCTCCCTGCTGCGGTTCCAGTAAATACGTTTTGAGATGCGACTTTAAGCAATACAATATGCTACTAATAAAAGAGAATGTTTGTACCTGAAACAATTAATCAGGGAGCAGCAGTGGGTAGCATGCTCACCTGTAATTAAATAACCTGCATATACACACTCATTCATCTAGGGCCCCTCACACAGGAACTTAATCAGGATCTCCTGTCACACCAAGGTTTCCTGCACTAATTGTCTAACAGTTTTGCCCTTTTCAGTTTCTAATCACTTTCGACCCAATCCTTGATTTTGAATCATTTCAACTTGTCCAGAAATAAATAAAAAAAAAGTGCTGTGTTTTTTTTTTTTTTTAAAAAACCTTATTAATGTGAACTTGAGTTAAATTTAAGACAGAAAAAACAGTGACTACAAGTAGTTTTGGGGGATTCTGGTGTATTGTAATCAAGAACATCAAAAGCTGAACTTTTCTAGAGTCAGTTTATGGCTCTTGGTAGAAACTCACACTGCCTACCGTTCTCTGCGTCCCCATAGTGAGAAGCTTACAAACGTTTTTTGTACAGAATGCCCCAAGCCTCGCATGGGTTGGCACATTCTGTAAAACAATGCTTTTGTCTTTAATTAAAACATTTTCTGCTACAAAGACAAATGAAAACAGATTAGACATCAGTATGGGAACATTTAGTCTGGAAGAACTTTATTTTTATGAGGGAATCTTTATTTGTTTGTGTGACTGTACATGTATTATTACTAAGTTAAAAACAGAGTGGATCAATACTGGAGGAACCATCTTTTCATCACAGCACCAAAGCTTTTAAGAGTTTTTGCTGTAAAAGGAGTAGATGATCAGAACAGTCTGGCATGTTCATGATGAAAAGAGATTCTGTTTATTGATTTGGGATGGGGGTGATTAGGGCATTTCTTTCTTTCATTCCTTTTCTCTTTCTGTCTTTCATTCATTTTCTTTGTTTTTATGAGACATTTACTCCTGTGACCAAACCTGTAAGTCAGTCTTAAATTAAAGCTGGCTCTGCAGTCTTCAGTTAGTTTTGAACTGTGATTGAAAACTACTCTAACTTAGTTGGAATAGAAAACATGCCAAAAATGGAGAGAAATAATTTCATCTCCATCCATGGAATAGAAAAAAATGCATGGGCAGTATTCTATATGTTACCTTCAGCTGTTAAAAAAATGTATCAAACATGACTTAAAAGAAATTTTATTTCAATATTTAACGCCTTGAAATTGGGCCTCTGTCTCTTTAAAAACTCTGCTTTTTCTGACAAAATATAGTCCAATTCACTAGTTAGGGGTTCCCACTCAAAAAGCAGGTTCTTAATTTCAGATTGAAATTAAGAAGGCTATTGCAGTTTTTCTAGAGGAAACTTTTTGCTGATAATAAGGAATTCTGAGGCAACTGCTAGCAATTCTGAAAGAGTTTCCACCATTTTCAGGGCAGAAGCCATGCAGGCACAGCGGCTGTACTGCTTGAGTTACACAAAAGCATGAATGCTGTGATCATAATCACACATGGAACAATGTGATTTGTTCACGCAGCGAGTCAAGCTGTGCACCTTGCACAGTTCCACCCGGCTCCTCTCAGTGCGAACACAACAGGAATGTTACGTGACATAGCAGGAGCACAAATCCAGAAACGGCCCGGTCCAATTCATCCGCTGAGTGTAGTGCTCTGATGTTTCACGCCTGATGTCTGCTGGCTCAAATCCTGTTGCGTCTTCTTCTGGTGAAGCTCTTGTCGTGTGTCATGTAGTCGCATAGATGCTGAGACTAGATGACAAAGAAATTTAGTCTCAAATCAAGGAATTCTTCGCATGGAACTGGGGTTTCTTTCAAGATTCAACTATGAATGGTTTTAAAAACCAGTCGGTATTCAGGAGTATCAGTCAGACTAACATTGCAGCTAACGTGTATCCTATCGATTATTCTGACAACTAATCTGATTTAAAAAATTGGAACATTTTGCAAATTTTTTGCTTAACCATATAAGTTATTTACACAATGTTAGAAATACATGAAAAATGCTAATAAAAAAAAAATAACTTAATCCTTTTTAAAATAAGAAAACAAACATTTTATTGTCTAAAATGCAATAACATTGCATTATTTTTGTGGAGGCATTTAAAGTAAAGGATTCCTCTGCAGCTAAAGAAATCCTTCTAACATCAACATGTGAAAGCTCAGGCCTGTCTGCTTGTCTTAGCATCAGTACAGCGAGGGCTCATCTGTCGGCTACCATTTTTGATTAATCATTAGAAAGAAAAATGTGCTTACTAGTAGATTTTGTTTACTGAATTTGAACCAGTAGCTAAAACGGTGACTTGAACATTTCTGGGTAGAATATATTTACAGATAAGGATTTGTTTTATCTTAAAAGGCAAATTGTCTATATTTGTTGTACAGTTTTGGCTTAAATACGACTCTGATTGTGTTGTTCTTTCAGCTTTGCTGAGTTTGTATGCTCTTGTTAATGATTAATCGATTACTAATTGAGTTGACGATTATTACAATAATTGATTCATCATTATTAATCCGATTAATTGTTTTGGCTCTGCGTCAGATGTTTGCTATAAAACTGAAGATGAAAATGGATTTCATTGTTTCGCTTCACAGGAGGCCCAAATTAACAAAAGAATGACTTCATGAAGATTTTAGTTTTTACTGTCTGATAGATTTGGAGAACATCAGACTCCTACTAATTGCTATTTTTGAATCAAAATATATTTTATCAAAGTAATATTTTGCTAATAGATAAACCATTGCTTCTTCCTGCTCCCTTTTTGAACACCATGATTTTTGTTCTATAATATTTTGGTGGAAATTTCATGTTGCTAATGTTTCCCCCTGTTTGTTGTGTGTGTATACGTATATTTATATGTGTGTGTTTATTTCATTTTTTATTAATTGTTCAAAATAAATAAAAAAAGAAAACAGTGTTTGCACTTAGGTTACCAGTTTATAAATGAAAAAAAAAATCATGAAATGTGTTTTTTTGCAGGATTAGAATATGAAAAAAGAAAAAAATATATAATGTTTTTTTTTTACAACGTAATAAACTTCCATTTTAACAGAGGACTGTAGACTTTTGAGAGTGACTGTATCTTTCTGGAACTGACCCATCTACAAGCAAGACGCATAATGGGGGTTGCAGTCGTGAAGAAAGCATCCAGCTGAAACACATTACTCTGAAAGCCTTTTGTAGGTGTCAAGAATAAATAATGGGTAATTCATCTGTCCACCTGCATAGATAAGATGATTTTCAGCTTGTAACTCGCAGCTTCTTTGTGAATGGACTGCATCACAACAACTCTGCTGGATGTGTTCAGAGTATTACGTCTCACATCCTAACACCCCGACTGAGCGCATGTGGAATACCAAAACTCAGCCTCTATTGTCCTGTCAGACCCACTTTACTCATGACAGTCTGGGCTTCATTTTTATTTACACATCATGGTCCAATCACAAGCAGTGCAAGTACCAAAAAAAACAAGAACTTCGGAATGGATAAACAACACAGCACATGGCAATGAGAGAGTACAGCAGCACTGTCATGCCTTGAGTTAGTTTCTGCTCGGGCTGAAACGATTATTCGAATTAATCGTGATGGAACGATTATTCAAATGATTGTCAGCTAATTTAGTAAGTGACTAAAGATTAACTGAAGTATACAGATTGAAGAAAAAAATAATACATTTAGAGCTGCAATTAAGCCAAAAACTGTACAAAAATATGAACATTATGTGTTTAAGATTACTAAAAAATTCTGTCTGCAAATATCCATCTGTAAATATTCATGCATAATGCAAAACATAAATGTGGCCTCAGCATTCAGCATAACCCCACTGATTGGTGAAAATTAAATTTTGTCTTTCCTGTCTCGATAGAACGAAAGTCCCTGATTAAAGCTTTGATTGCCGTTTGCCCCGTGGGGTTCACGTGATTGAACGGTCATGTGGTTCAACATGGGGACCCAGGAGAATGTTAAAGAGAGCAAAATGCTGCATCAGAAAGCTGAGTAACTTCCCCAAATTATCAAAAACAACATGTGACTAAATCTCCATATTTAACTGTTGAGCCGGTGCTGATTTTTTTTTTACAAACACAGCTCTTTGTCGCCTTGCAGACCGCACAACACCTCCTACACCGAAATGTGCAAGAAAACAAGGTGGCATGTTGGAGAGTAGCAGCAGCAGGAGGAAGAGAGTCTCAGTCTCAGCTGAGATTGTGTAATGTACAGTATGTTCACCCAGGACTGGCTAGAAAAACAGGAAAAATGTGGATTTTAGCAGGGATGCATTCAGCATGTGATGGCAAAGTGGAAGCATGTGTGTCTGGTCAATTCAAGCACAATTATGTATTTTTCATACCTAATCCTAACTTTGATATTTCGGGTATAAAACTATTATCTGACTGATCTGGTTCATGCTACTTTTCTTGGATTTCTTTCGGCAGGCGACATCCAACATTAAGATGCATAACACCGTCTCCTGTCTTTCCTAATGAAGCTACATTCTTTCTACTTCCTTTAAAAATTTTACATGCTTAAATTATCTTTTTATGTTTAACACCATATTCATCCTCAAAAAAAATAACTAACAGTCCTTCAATTTACATATGCTGTGCAAAAAGACGCTCTGCCGTTTTTTACCTTGTCTTTAAGTCAAAACAAGCCTTTCCTGTTTTAGGTCAGCGGAGAATACCAGTTAGCCTGGTAATATGTTAAAGACAGAGGATATCTTAAAGATTTTTTTCTCTAAATTCAAAAGTTAACACATTTATTTAGTATTTGGTGTCATTGCTATTTGAACTGTATGACTCGGGTCAAACATTTTGGGTGTTCTTCATGGTTCTTCTGTATTTTTGCTGGATTTTTGGCCATCAAACTCATAAGATTTACTTTGTTCTCCTAAAGCCATTTGAAGCAAATGTGTCTGCATGGTTGGGTCATTGTCTGTTCAGAAGGTCCCATTTATGCCCAGGATTTCTTCTGATGTTGATTCAATTGTTCTTGCCCTGCTTTGTGAAGTACACCAGTCCCTCCTGCAGCAAACCTCTGACTACAGCATGATGCTGTAATTCTTTACAGTTTGCTTGGTGTTCTTTAACTTACCAACTTTCCCTTTTCCACCAAGAACAACTATGATCACGTTAAAAAAAAAAAAAACACTTTAACTTCATTGAATTAAGACAACGGAACAAATTTTCCCCCAAAAACGAAAGTTTTTGTCTGCAAATGCTTCTGGTTTATTTGTCCATATTGAGCAGATGAATGGCGGACATTCTGCGATCTAGATATTGCACCCAAAGATGAATCACATCCATCTTTTTTTTTCCCAATGTCATTGATGACGTCCTTTGATTTTTCCATGATGTCACACTAGGAAGCACTTTTACTGTGTTCATCTTATATCGCCTTACAAGACGAACACAGTTGTGCTCATCATCTTCTTTCTACCTCCAGTAAAAGATCCAACATGTTTGTTCTGTTCACCTTCCTGTTGCACTTAGAAGTTACAGCAATAGTTTTGTTGATGCAAACTTTCCTGAAACAGAAAAGGTTTTTTCTACAAAACAAGGTCTTTTTTATACAGTGTGTGTTAATTTCTGGTTTCACCTTTGTGTTTATGTGTTAAATTGTCAAGCTAACGCAAAAAAAACACCTTCAAAATAAAGAGATAGCTACAAAAACTTGAAACAAATAACATAAACAGAACTTCTCTGCATAACCTCCAAAAAAACTTCAAAACTTTTCAAATCACCGATGTAACTCGCTATTATTTAATGAATCCTAAACTTTTAAAACACCATATCTGTTTTCCCCTCACTCTGGGTCTCGACTTAACTTGACAAACAGACATTCTTCCAGTGGGAGGCGGTGATAATCTGTTAATCTCTGCGAAGGGGAACAGCAGGAGGGAAGGACAGAAACACTGATCTTCTCAAAGCTTATGGGATGCTCTTTAGGAGTTTTTTTCTTTTTATTTGACAGAAACGGTGAAGGAACGCTGACAGGATCGTAACAAGGCATTTTAATACGCAGAGGAAAGGAAGTGGAGGAGGAGTGAGAGGAGGAGCAGGAGGAGGGGGAAACATGGATTGAAGAATGGCTGAAGAGATAAACGGTAATCAAAGAGATGGGAAGTGAGAGATTGAGGAAAGGCCTGAATAAATGAAGGGGTTAGAGGAGAGAGGCAGAGATGGAAGGAAAGCGGATTCAAAAGTCAGAAAGGCCGACTGATAAACGTGAAGGAAGCGAGCGATCCGTCTTGTTTGCCTCCTGGATGAAACAGCTGTTTGGCTTCATCAGGAGGGTCTTCACCGGTTTTCAAGAGATGTTTGATTCCCATTGGCCTTTGCGGGTCATCTCGGTTTCCAGTTCAAGTAACAAAATGTACAAATGACTCCGTACAAACCAAATGCGTGGTCAGCTGAATGCCTGATGAATGTCCAGAAGTTTTGAATCTTAATGAAAATCAGTCGGCTTTTTCATTATATAGACAGGACTTTGCAATAAACCTCGTATCAACTGAGCGCCGCTGCAGGAAAAACCATTAGTTGATGTAATCTCAAGCTCTAAAACTCTGTGTGTTCTGAGTGTTTAAAGAACTCTCTCATCCACCAGACACCCACAGGAGTGATTCTAGCTGAAAAGCCCTGCCAGTGTGTGGGGGTGTGTGCAAAGACTATTTAAGGTGACACTTTACAGTAGCGGACACATTAGTGTAGTTTTTGAAGGAAGAAATGTGGTTCAAAGTGCTTGTAAATGTGACTTCAGGTTGCACCTGGTAACACCCACGCATTGACTATATAGTCCTTCTTTATAAATTATTCAGATTAAATCTAATAACTGAGTGGGAGGTGCTTTATTCTAGAGTATTATTAGTGATGTTGAGTTTTTAATTATCCATAAACCCAATGATACCTAACTGTGTTCCTTCACTTGTTCAGGATGGAGTCAGATCCAACGACTGAAATCACTATTGGTGTATTATTATCTGGGATAACAATGGAAATCAGAGACTCCCATCCATCCGTGTCCTAAACCTTCCCATTCTGTTCTTTCTTCTTTACTATCTGAATGTGGTGGGAACCAGGAGTTACAGGGAAAAACCAGATCTACGTCTCCTCAACAGTTCCCAGGAATCCCAACAAAGTCAATATCTTCTTCCAATGTTGGAAGAAGACTTGCAAATGTACATTTTTTCCAAAAAGTTACTCAAGTAGAGGTAACTGAGTTAAAAGTATTTAGTTATTATTAGTACTGTCAGTCGATTAAAAGAAATGATCAGATTATTCACACTGTAACTCTAGCACACTTTGTAAGCTTGAAATGTAGATATGAATCTTTTCAAAAGATGTTCAAGAAAACATCTTAAATGTGATTGAAACCAAACATTTCAGACTTCCAGGTTTTCATATTCTGGTATGATTTAAAGCTGCTGTTGTGATGATTAAATGAATTAGGTATATGTCCACTAGGTGGCGATCGTGAGTTTATGTGAATGCATAAATGTAAAGATTAGAACAACAGAAGGAGAGAATCTTGTGTGACACATCTGTGAGAGCAGACCCATGAAAAGAGACTTTATAAAAAGTGTCTGAGCAATAAAGATGCCTTGTTATTATCAAACACAAACATAACAGCTGTATGTAACTTTTATAAAATATAGGTGTTTTTTTTATGCATATTTGCTAAAACTGTCACATTACGTCATGACAACATAATATGAGACAGATAATCTGTGAAAAAAAAGCTCTCCTCCAGCTCCTCCCTGAGCTGCTATTGCCATCTGAAGCAATACACCACCTCTGACCAAAAACAACCAATCACAGCTAGGGGGAGGGGCTTAGTGCTGTCAATCAACCTGTGTACTAGCTGTTTCATGTGCTAATCGTGGAGAAACAAATCACTTTGGCAGGAAAACAGTTTATCAACTGTCATTGTTGGCCAAAGGTCATTTAGAAACTATAAATAAGCATGACATTGTCTTGAAATGAGAAGATTTGGATTCATATTCAAGGTAAGTTGGTATGGTTTCTAAATCTGTTTAGCATTAAGAATAACATTAAAGTAGATAAAACACACCCATTTGTGACCAAACAATATGTGTGAGTCACTCCTGCCAGTCAGAAGAAGACCACAGGTCAAAGGTCGAATTCATTACAAATAAGCTGTAAGGATGAATAACCACTCATTTTTATTTTTTTAAAATGCCAAACAGTCAATTAAATGTTCACAATACTGGAAATATATACAAGGGTATGTATGATGACACTTAAGAAGTTCAAGTCTTGAGAAAGAGCTGCCGTATATATTTTCATTTAATAGAATCAATACAGTTTGAATGTTTCTTTATGCTCATAAACATCACAGTTATATGGATTACAAATGTGCCATATAAATAAAGAAGGCCACTTCAGGGATCTCAGGTAAAACACACCATTGAACTTGTAAATTTAGTTTGTAAATTCCGTGGTAATTCGAATTAGAAAATTCTTGTAGGATTCTAATGGTAATTAGTCCTCTGGTCTCCTGAGGCTGTTGGCCGACTTATTTAAACTCCATTGCTTTACATACATTGGTTTTATTCATTTGTCACAAACATTAGTTACAACGTTACAACTGAAGGTAACATAGTTACTTGATTTTGCTATAAAAATGACACCAAATGAATGGAAAGTAAATAAAGTTGATTCTATGAAGTATTGACCTCAGCTCTGAAAAATATAAAATCTTAATACCCAAACATTTTCCTTTTACTTTACAGTTATCAACCACTCTATGATTATAATCCAGTTTAAAGTTCTACTAAAACATATAGGAATATATGGTTATTTATGTGAAAAGGTATTTTTCCACATAAAAGTTAAAAGTGATCATTTGTTTGGGGTGAGGATTTGTTTCTTGACTTCACCCAGTATTAGAATAAAAGAGCATTCAGAAGCTGTAAACCAAGGAAGCTAATAGCATTACTTTACACAAATACAAGCTTCTGTGTTCAAAGGGAGCCCCGACACTTAATGTTGATGGAAAATCTGTGAAAACAAAAGGGTTCCTGCTGGGTGAGTGGCACCCAGGCACCACACTGATTTATTTTTGTGATTAGCATGCAGTTAAAAATAAATAAATAAAAAATACTGCTTAACATTTTATTATCAGTAGCTATTTTACCTGAATTTCTCTGTACCGTTAGCTGTAGCTCAGTGGCAGTGCTTCTAGACTGTATCATTTCTGAGCTCATCTGAAGTGTTGCCTCCCTCCAACACTGAGATGTGTGTCTGTGTTAGCAGGACATGCAGCCACTGCTGCTGTACTGTACGTGGAAATGCATTCAACTTTAAAACCAGGATGTATCAGCAACGTGCAACAGTTCAACTCAGTGGGATTCTAGCCAAAATGGTCGCACCAAGTCTTTGTACATGAAAATCATTCTTTCACCTCCAGCAGCCCTTTGTATCAGCCTCAAAGCCACGGCCTGATCTCGCTGTTTTTGATTAGCTTTGTGACACAAGGTCCTACTCTTATAAAAGCTACGACTGAAAGAAATAATCCCGATGTTATTACTTTTCCTTTCTTATTTTACCTGTATGTCGCTTCTTCCAATATTTTTCAAACAGATGGCACAAACTGATAAGACATGACGAATAAAAAAGAAAAAAAAAAAGATACACGTTTGCCACAGCACAGCACAGGAAACAGCCAGCACAAACACTCCCACAACATACAGCCAGCAGAAAATTGGCCGTTCCAAAGTACAGACATTTTCTTTTTTAATGAATGCTTGGCTCAACCCTCCAGGGTCCCTGGACGTTTTATGTGTTTTTGAATGTTATAATTGCATAACTCTGGCTGTCTTGACAGAAATTGCATAAAATATACCTAGAGATGAATTATTTTTCACAATTTATTTTATTCACTTCTGTATGTATTTTAAAATAAACAGCTTATGTCCCTTCATAATTGTATGCCATTGAATCCTATTCAAAAGGCATTTTTTGAATAGACTACCATATAAATATTTTTTTGCTGGTTTTCTTTTTCCTTCTCTTGTAGAGAATGAAACAGTTAAAATCCCTGGTGGAACTGTGATTACAATCAATGATTACAATCAATGTTGCTGGTGATTTTTGGCTTCTCCACCCAAAACACTTCACTTGACCCACGTGTGATAAATGTTCTAATTGCTAAAACTGAAATATTAAGTGTTAAAATTTCAGACAGTAAATGGAAAAGTTCTTATGTTTATTGTAATATGAACACAGTAGAGGCTTTAAAAAATGTAAAAAAAAAAGTTCTATTTCTGTAACTAACTTTAAAAGAAATTTTTTTGCACTGAAGGAAACCCAGGAGTGAATCCCAGCCTGAGGTGCCAAATCTGTTTAATCCAGCAGAATTTATTCTGTGCTTTCTCTCTAACACAAAAGCAGAGTGACAGCGTCAGACACACAGACGATAAAGGAGAAACTGTTTTTCCAGTGACCATATAAATGTGCAGTTTGGCATTTCCAAAATAAACTTGCTTAAAGCAATTCTTAGAAACGTTGTTTTCTGATACAAAGTTTTGGTGCTAGGATGGCGTTGTTCTTCTGACCGTATTGAAATTGGTTCATTTTTCAAAACTGTCATGGAAAAACTTTTCACATCACATGATCAACAACCAGATGTTGCCACTGGTGCAAATCACGTAGAGGAACACAGGAAGCAGTAGGAGGAGGATGGTGTGGTCTGTTTTTTAATGACTTATCACATGAACCAGCTTATTTATTTTAATTTGATCTCTTATTTAACGGAAGCACTACAATTGCCACATTGTGTTTCCTCGACATTAGCAGTACATTTGCACACGTCTGAAATGGAAACGCAGTTTTTGACTACGTGTCACATCGCCGACGCTCAAATCGACCTTTACAGAACAATCATTAAATTTGTCTTCTACAGACACCATGAGAAAAATGCATTTGTAAAATGTGTATTCATTCAAATGCATTTTTTTCTGTGCAGCTTATTTCAGTGTGCTTTGACATTTTGTTACGTAGCACATGCTATAATGCGTCTGTGAGTGACAGCAAGAGATGTTAATAAATATAATTGTGCTCCATCTCATGCGCTCAGCTGCAGGAGGGCTCAGGTGATGGAAAGTGTTGTCAGAGTTTTCGAAACCACCTTGGCTTTCAACACGCAAGTTCACACTTTGAGCTTTCCACCAGCTCATTATCTCCATGTATGCACACCCATTTCTGCACACGCCTACACACACACACACACACACTGAGCACCTTCCACAGTGCAGGCAACGTCCTGATTGGGTTGTGCAAAGATGTAATGAGAACATTCTTCAAGTCTATAACCTTTACCTGAGAAACGCTATTCGTTTGTGTGTGTTCGTCTGCGCATGTGTGCATGATGTTTTTGTTTTTTTTCTGAGTGTGTGTCCCTTACTAGCGGCATGGATCTTGACAGTTGTTGGATAGGCAGGTCATTCAAAAAGAAAATAACAATATGCTCCCACTGTTTGCCAGACAATTGAATCTGTATTGAAATAATTGAATGTGTAGTGAAATAATTTGAAAAGGAAGAAGCAGATTCATTTTATTTGTGTCAGGTCTGCAGTGCGAGAAGGAATGCAGGAAGGAGATTAGGTCAGCCTATTGAGCTGTTACAGGATCATATAACATGGAAGCTAATCAACAAATTACTTGATAGGCACGCTATTAGTTATATTAAGCAAATATTCCTGTAAGAAATATAATTTCATTTAACTTTGACACATTTCCATCCACCACAGCCTGGATTTATAGATGTTTTGATCCAAATTGCATCTCACGTTTCACCAATATGAGAAATATAAATTGATCCCAATGCTTTGGCCATTTCTTTTCGTGGAGCTCTTACAATGTGGCAAATGACACATTCAAAAAAAGACTTTATAGGTGGTCCAAAGTTTTTATGCTATAAGAAGACTATATAAATCTAAGGTTTTTTTTGCCACCTGGTAGTCCAGTAGAGTCTGTTTGATTGGGGACCAAAACTGCAACATTTGATGTATTTCCAGCCGTTCTCTTTCACACTTCACTGTGTTAAACAAATCAAAGCCTTTGAAAAACCCCGTTACCTCCTCACCTGTGGTGGCGCTGCACCAAGAAGAAATTACATGAAAACCTCTGAAGAAGACCTTGAGCACAACTTCGTTCTTCAAACAAAAATGAAGTGCCGTCAGATTTTAATGGTTAGAGGATTTCTTTTTTCTCTTTGGCCAAGTGTCTTTAGTGAGCCATTTCTCCAGCTAACACTAGCCTCACTTTGGTTGCATTTACCCAGAATGCCCAGTGCTTTTTATTGCACATGCTGCTTTTGGAGCGCTTTCCTGTCCTCTTGGCGTTCATATATGCATTTGAACTGCACCGGAGTTCACTTCAGTCAAACTGAGACTGAGGTTTGTAGGTGAATCAAAGTTCAATTGCGAATTCATACCCCCCAGATGAACCAGACTTTCTTAGGCAAACAAAGTTCCAATAAAACAGACTGAACAGGGTTGGTGTGAATGCATCCAATTCTGAAGTCAGCTTATCATTTAAAGTGTCACACTAAGCTTAGAAGAGACGGTTTTAAGTTAGAAGGCTACACAGTGTCCTTAGGCAAGACAGAGTTTCTCATATCTAGATACAAGCGTATCTTATAAAGGTCATGTAATTATAAGTCTGGCATACATGACCATAACCTCTTAACCACACATTACTTGATGTAAGTACGTAATGATGTAAAATTACATGTCAGCGCCAGTGAAAAATAGAAGCTGCTTGTCAGTCCTTTGAGTCTAAAAACTGTGGCTAAGAGGAGAAAATGTGTTTGATGGTCAAAGTGTGTTCATCCGCCTGCCCTGAATGAAAACCTTTTTGCAAATGTCTTACCACTCAAAGTTTACTGCTGAATAGAGGCTAAGCTTTTATGAACTACACAATGGGTGTTAATAGGATAATGGCTGTTATTAATATCGGTTTCCGTCAGGGACCAAACAGTACAGAATGGAGAACACAGGTGTTGAATTAAAAAAAGTGGGTTTTTATTTACCCCAAAGTATGAAAAATGATCAACATAACAATAATTAGACAGGCGTGCCTGACAGAAGACAGAACAACCTCCTGAAATGACACTGAAGGGGATTTAAATACTGGTTTAGCTAAACTATATGGACACAATAGAGGGGAAAAATGGCTGCCACATGACAACTAACACAAAACAGTGAAATAAATCCTAAAACAACATCCCGGCATGAAGTATGTGGTTCAGCTCAATGAGGCCATCAGCAGTATTTCATGAACCTCAGCTCTTTGCATGCATTTGGTCCATCAGGCAGGGAAGCCAAACACCAAACACCCAAGTAACTCAAACAAAGAAAATAGTATTAATACAACATAAAACTGAGTTTTGACCTTGCAGTGTTAATATGTGTGCACTGCGGATAAACATTGTAAGGTGTTAGAAAATAATATAATCTCCTAAGGAATACTAGAATAACTACAAGGCAAACTGAGGTGTAGATCTTACCCTGTGTTGCTCGCCATCACAGCCTCATAGTTCCCATACTATGTCTTCCACTTATCCAAGAAACAGTCATTATTGATACCTGAGGTATCAGGAGTTCTGATTGGAGGAGCATTTTAAAAGAAACATTCATATTTCCATGAGTACACACAAAGACGTTATCTGGATTTTCTCAAATTAAACTTACAAGTTAATTGTAGTGGATGGAAACTTCTCAGTTTTTTAGCACATAAACTATTTTGAGCCTTGAGGCTTGGATGGGTTCATAGTCACTTGGTGACATTTTTATGTAGAGCTGTGTATCATTTGTATCATTATGGTAGCTAATTACTTGTACCTTAACTATTACTTGTTATAACCTGAGCTAGTCGGAGCATGTAGATATTACATAGCAGTGGTCCCGGGATGGAACCTAGGGGTACCTGTCAGTACCAGCTGGGTACTGGGCTGGAGATTCCTCGCCAACTCTCCAGGTGTTTCAGTAATCTGTCATGATAAACTTTGTCAAATACTGTGCTGAGGTTCAACAGAACCAGCACTGTGGTTCTTCCACAGTCTATATTTATGTGGATAAGCTATTTAACTGTTCAAACAGCTTTTTTTAATAACTTTGTATTTTTTCAGCTGTACCACATTTTCCTGGTTAGCTACGCCTGTGTTCCCCTTCTGTTCTCTCATTGGTCCATTGCCTTGCTTGATCATTTATGTCATTTCACCTTGCTTGTTTTTCCTGGGTGAAGTGTACTCCTTGTCAATTTCCCTGTCCTCCTCTGTTTTTCCTTGGGTTTTGTTATTCATTTTTATTATTAAATTTCCTTTAGCCTCCTCTCAGCGTGTCTACTTGCCTCTTCAAGCAGACAGACTCCAGACATGACATTAAGTCCTCTACCTCTCTACCTCCCTTGTGTGTTTCTCTTTTTGTCTTTTTTGTTGGTTTTGTGCATCACTTCCCAGCGCTGGACTAGCACTGAAATGGCTTTTGACACATTTTGAACTGAATGTGACTCCCAAAAGTACAAAATGAATGTACAAAAGGAAATCGAGTCCTGCAGTCCTAGAGAAGTAAATGTTTAATGATATGTGTGTTTATGGATCTGTTTTTCTGTCAAGGTCTGTTTCACATATACGTGATTGCTGTTGTGAAAAATTCCAATAGACAGTGGAACAAAAATCTATTTGTATGCATAGAGTTTTGGGCTTTGTGCTGTGTTTGGTTTCAAATAAGTTTTGCAGTCTTTGTAAATTCAGTGCACATCTGTCTCTGGTCCCCTGGGACATTTAGCTGGTCTTTATTATTCTACCTAGGTTCTCAGGTTGTGCTTGTGTAAAAGCGTGCCAGTCATCACTGTCTCTGCATTACTTTGGAACTTGTCTCTTTGGGCCTGTATCAGAACTTTATATCAGATGTGAAAATGTTACATAACATCTTAAACACCAAAGCACACATGTTAATTATAACCTACATTATATTTTATCACTATCTTGGTCATAGATGTGCGTTCTTTTTTTCTTCTTCAGTATTTATGATAACCTTCACATCTGTGTGTTTTTGTGTTTGTCAAGTGTGTGCTTCTGCAAACTGTGTGGAAAAAAAAACTACAATTCACAAATTTTGCTGCATATATAAATTGCTTAAATTGCTTTAAAAAATATTTGCACTTTACTCTTCTTTTTACACATAATCCAAAACATTTCGTTCACAATTCTCCTTTTGTTTGCTGACTGGCCCAGTGGAAAATCTACTACAGGAATCCAAGTGAAAGGGAGAAACCCCAGACTGTCTGTGAAGTGAGATAAAATTGAGCAGAATTGCAGGAAGGCAATGTCCAGGCTATTAAAAAGCAATAACGTAGCATGACTTTGCTCTGCCACGTGAGGATTTCTGTGTAGAAATATTTAAAAACAAAGATTTTCTCATCTTAAATGCAAAATATATTTATGTTCTTTATAAACAGCTTTGACCTAATTACTGCTCAATGTATGTTGCACTTTCAGCAAATAACCTTTTTATTCATAATTAATCAATTACCAAATTAGTTAACAATTGTTTCAATAACAATTAACCCGATTAATCGATTCCCAAAAATCATCTTACCAGCACATTTTTGCTTTTTATTAATCAATTTTCCCAAATTCTAATTTAGCTCATTTTATTATACCTCCATTTATCTATATATACATATATTGATTGTGCTATATTTAAATGAGCAACCTCTACTCTAAGAACCTATTTGTCAACAGCAAAAACACTAGCAAATTATTTAGTAATGTGATTTCAATAACTCAGACTAGTCAATGTTGTTTTGTGTCATGTACACTAAATTTAAATTTAAGTCAGTGAAGGGTGGAAATGAATGACCATCACATATTTCAGTATTTCAAGCTGTCTCTTACTTTTCCCTATTTCCAACCAAAGAAATTCTTCTCCCCATCCAAAATGATGCAGCAGCATCTTGGGTTGTGACCTGCAGTCAGTTGTCAACTGAATTGTAATTCATGCCTTGTAGAGTGGGGATGTTACTTATCGTCATAGATTTTTGCAGTTTTGTTTTCTCTGACACAGACAACCAGGAGTCGCGCTCTCGAGTCGACATCTCCTCGCAGCAGCGGTTTGTTTTTGATTTGGCTCGCGGTCCAATCAGTCTCATCACTAATGAGGTAGAGTTGACCATCTGCAGCTTGGAATCAGCTGGAACAACGATCACTTTGTTCGGCTGCTGCCAGGTTCTGCAACAGTCGTTAGTCTATTTGTGACAGCAAACCCAGATCCATGCTTTATCCTCGTTTCTGCGGCGCACCAACATTTCTGTCACACGCAATTAAGCAGCAATGTTTCTCGTACAGTGACATCAAGAAGTGCTATTTTATGGCCTTTTCTGGCATATTTCTGCCACCTGGCATAACAGATTGTTAGCTGTTGTCTGGCTTTACCCTTTGCACTCTATTCTCATCCATAAATCACATGACATCAGAGTGAAAAGATGAAGATTGAATGAGTTGATACAGTTGAAATCAGAAGTTCACCAAAGAAAAAGATGCACCTTTTTCCCTGCTGTCTGAAGGTAAATCAGACCAAACTTCTCTTGCTTAAGATCAGTCAGAATTACCACAATTATTTGTATTTGCCAAATGCTACAACATTAAGAGAAATAATATGTCAGATTTATTTACTACCGTCTTTTACATTGGCAACATTGCTTGCAATCTATATGACTTGGTCAAATATTTTGAGCTTCTGTCAATCAGTTTGAGTGGACCGACCCCTGGTGAGCTTTTAACACTATATGTAGTCCAGGTGGGACTTTTCCATGGATTTGGGAACTAATAGGACACCTCCATCGCTTCACTGTTGTCCGACTGTGACATCTGCCTCTCTTTTCCTGAGCGTAGAACTCAAGGTGTGGGAAGGCTCAAGGTGTAATGAGGTATTTGCATCTTATTTCCTCCTTCAAATGGATTTATTTGTTCAATTGAATTCTAAAGCTGAATGTCTCATTAACACTGCAGTATGTAACTTTTATTTAAGAATCTGTTTTTTAAGTATTTATTAGTTCTGTCACCATGTCGTAACAGTATGTTAGGAGAGAGATAATTTGTGAAAAGATCACTCTCCACCTCCTCTCAGTGCTGCTATTGCTGCTCCTGACCAAAAACAAGCAATCCTGGAGGACGGTCTTAGTGCTGTCAATCAAACTCATGTACTAACTGCTAAATGGTGCTAATGGTGGAAAAATAACTCACTGTTACAGGAAAACCGTTTATCTGCTGTAATCGGTGGCCATGCTAACTAGCCTTAGCTTTTATGACAGACTCTGCTGATGGGGGAAGAAGAGGTGGGGAAAGAGCAGCGTGCAAATTATTATTTGATTCTAGTTCCATTGTTATTGTGTTCCTTATTTTCTGATTCTGATAGATCAGCCTTCTGTTTTACCTTAGCTCAGTCCTGTAGTTTTATTTTGTTCCTTATGTCTAGTCAGTCTTTCCTAATCCCTAGTGTACTCTCCCTGTGCCACTTCCTCCTGCTCTCTCCCCTCACACCTGCAATTAGTTTATCATCCCGGGTCTTTTGGTCCATCATTCAGTATTTTAAACATACAGTATCTCATCCTTTCGGTATTATTCCATTTAATTTCCCATTTTCTTCGCCGTGGAATTCTGTTGTTTAATTTTCCCTGTGCTTCTGTGTTTTTGTTCTCCTCTGGCTCCCTGTGCAACGTGAAATAGGAATGTATACATTTTCATGAACTGCACTGCTGGGAAGCAGTATTACATACGGAAATGTACAAAGACACAGATATCAGTTATCTGTTTTTATTTTTGGTTAACATTTAACACAACACCTGCTTACTACTACAACATGTTGCTTCACAAACTAATCTTGCGAGGCCTCGTGGGAACGAACGGGCAGCACTGGGATCAAAAACTCTTGTTTGTTTGGATGGTTAGGCATAGACTTAACAGCTCCGGGCTAGCATTCCCAGATGTCCCTGCCCACTCTATAAAACACTCACATCCATATGTACACCAAAACACACACACACCTACACACACATTATATCTAGCCAATTTACAGCTTGGTGGATCTCCTGATTGTGTTTTCAGCAAAGTCCAATTGGCATCTTTCCAAAGTGCTGTTGAGCATATTCCCTGTCTGTGTTTCCTTTATCGTCCTATCAGGATATTTCCCCTGATAGCCAGCCTGTTGCAGGTGAGCGAGAGAGAGAGAAAAATTGTCTTCAGATAATGAACTGACTCCTACCTCCTTTTTCACTGTCAAACATTTTAGAAACCCCAGCAAGGTCATAACTGCTCTCCTGCCCCACTGTGTGTGCATCAACAGCCTCTTAGATGATGTTCAATGAATGCAAAAATCGCACAGTGTCACACACTTGCTTATCCTTCAATGGAAATTTTATTCAACAGCGAGAGAGTACGAGGAGGAGGACAAAGACATATAGACACAGAATTAAGGCTGAGCCAGTCAGGCAGGAGGAATAATCAATACAAATTAGGGAAGTGTGTGTTTTGCGTCGCTCTAACAGCTTGTTCTCGTTCAGAGGGGACAAACTCCAGACTGCCTGGTAGAGCCAAAGCCAGATTGACGTTCCAGTTTATTGAGATTTAGGGAAGCCTACATGGATTTGAGGGGTCCTTTGTGTAGTTTGTCACTTGTCATGATAATGAATAAAAGATGACAGGTTCAGTGCCAACTGTTCTCACTTTGCAGCGCTCAGTTATAGACAGCCAAACTTCATGACAAGGGCAGCCAAGGGAGCTAAATATGACAGCATTTTTGGACCAGAATTATCATCAAACAGAGAGAGGCCAGACTATCTGCGAGGACACCTTTGTGTATCTTAAGAATCCTAAATGCCAGTGTGTCTCAGAAGTACCGTGTGACCTCTCAGCCCCAGTTAACAGCACTAACAGGGGAGAACGGCAGCATTTATGATATTATTAAAACCTGAAATTGAGATCTTGACCTACTTTAGGATGGTGTGATCAGATTGAAGTGTGGTGTTAGTTTATGTTTCACATATTAGCCAACACAGTTCCCTTTTGGTCCAACCAGAACTCTGTCATTCACATGTTTCTGTATATCCTGCAAGGCTTTGGTAGCATGGTTTTCTTCTTGCCACTTTTCCACAAAGGCCAGATTTATGGAGTTCAGAGTTAACAGTTGACGTGTCAGCTCTGGCTGTAGGGACAGACTGGTCAGTGCTTCATGAAACCTCTCAGGCCTTCACAAACAGTTGCATGATGCTAAACTGGGCTATCAACACTATTGAATAACTGGGTGACTTCTGACGGCACCTTGGTAAATTTGTTTTCTTGTGTCATACTGGAGGGCTTTGAGTAGAAATTCATGGCTCAAAAGCTGTGTTTCCATTAACCGTTGAAATAACGAAAATAAATTTGGTAACACATCCAGTTCTGAAAAAAACAGTTTTTAGATATATTTCACAGAACTGTGATGGAGACACATTTTTCGCATCTCATGAGTCACATGATCACCACCTGGATGCTGCTACTGGGGAAACCATGAAGAAGATGACAAGTTTTCTTAGTTTTCTTCAGACAATGTGCAGCTGGTTCCACCAAAGCTCTCACAGCATCACAGTTCATAAAAAGTTGTGTGTGATTTGAACATGTTGAATTGATAGTTCTTCTGTAAAATCACGGGTTGCAATTTCCCCAAAACGCCACATGCATATTCGCCCAAGTAGGAGGGGATTGTCGCTCCAATGTCTGAATAAGAAGGACGTCTCCTTTGATGACTGGCTGATGATAAGCACTAGTGCCATGACTGAATTATGAATATATATATATATAAAAATATATATGTCAACTGTTTGTATTGTCACTGCCATGATTTTTAATGAGTTATTGCATAAATAAACTTATTGATGTGCGATTTTAATTTCATTTATTATTTAATAGAAATTGCTCTTTTTTCTACATTAGCAGAATACAGGCAAAGATTTGTCCACATTTATAATGGAAGCGCAGCTCCAGTCATGATTGCTCTGTTTCCTGTTTCTTGCCATGATTCATGCTGCTCCTCTGCTCGCAGCCCCTCCCTCACCTGCTGATTAGCTCATTGCCCTGTGCTGCTGTCTATGTAAAACTCCTGCTCTGCCCTCACTCGGTGTATCATCTGTCATCAACCCAGACTGTGAGCGGGCGTGGCTGATATCCTGACCATGTACCTGGCCTTTTGCTGGGCTCCTGACCAGCACCATTGTCCACTCTCTAACAGTGTTTCCTGGAGAGTGCCTGCAACTCTTGCTTCATGTATTTGGATGTTGATAACAGACTCATGGATTTTGGATTTGCTCTTCCTCTTCATCCTCTCTGTTGCCAACCTGGATTGTTTATCCAACCACTGAAATAAAGACTAGAGTCAAAGTCATTACTCAGTTTGTCATGGTGAAGCCAGATCTTTGAAGCAGGGAGTGTATCCCGGTCTTGAGGTATAATTAGAGGTCATTTAGAGAGGAAGACCCTTTTGGTTTCATTAAACTGACCTGGAAAAGAACCAGCTGGCTTTCATCTTCCCTTTTTAAATAAATCCTCAAAGGATTCATAACTTCACACTGGTTTACCTCACTGTCAGAGTTCCTGCTTCCCATGGTTACACTGCTGTGTTCCCAGGGTGTAGAGTTCCAGTCTCTATACCGTCCTGCAGGTGAATTAATCCCCAGTGAACTGAACCTTTCCTCTTCTTACTGTCAAAGCTTCAAATATTCCAGACAATCGAATTCCAAGGTCCCATCCATAAACGTTTGTCATTTAGGCTTCATGTCCACACAGATCTGGCATCATAAGAGACCAGAAGCTATCATTTTATAAAATGGCTTCCAGAGTGGATACATTTCAAAATTACAGGTTTCCATTGCCATGCAAGCCACTTCTCTCCTTAAACAATACTTTGGTTCTCATCCAAAAAAAATCAAAGAACTGAATAACGACAATGTGGGGATTCTGTGAAAGAACTGGAAGAGCAATGTAAAACCCTAAATATATCATTTCAGAGATTCCGACCGATGCGTTCTGGGCTGCACCTTCTACACTGTGTTGATACACACCTCATTCTTTTCAAGGCTGGTAAAGTGCAATATTTTGGATATCAGAATGCTGACATTCTGGCTTCAGATAAAAATGTTTTGTTTAAGTAAATGAACTTCAGAAAACTCCTTTGACAAATTTAACATTGTTTTATATTAGTGACCTGCTCCATATTTCTTGCTGGAGTTGCTGCACCAATAAATGATTTCAGTGGTGCACAGGAAATGTATAACTGGGCATTGTCCTTCTGTAGACATATTTTATGCTGTTTATAGGGGAGGCAAAGCAATTTTGTTTTTATGGCCACATGTATACACAAAATAAGTCAAAGTGCTTCGCAGCAACAAGGATGCATGCTTGAGAAAACTCATATTAAAAACAACAAGAAATACATAAACTAATTATAGTAAAGTTTAGGAATATAACCAAAATAAGTAGTAAAACTGAAATTTAGCACAAATGGATGAGAGCTAATAAAAATCAGCTTCTAAGGTAAGCATTGTCTTTAAAGACAGATAGGTTCCATGTGCTGGTATGGGGAGGCAGCATCTGACTGATCAATTTTTACTTTGTATTTGAAGACAACATTACAATGACCAAGAAGAACTATGCATCAATTTTTCCGAGTCTAAATTTTGGTGAATTCTTTTTTAATTTTACCTGTTTATTTGAGACATCAGTAGGTTGATTTATTAATATTTCAAGTAACAGTTGCTTTTTGCAATGAATTCTCACTTCTCAAAGCGTAAACTGCAGCCTTTTTGAAAATTATAATCTTGAACTCACAAGATTGCTTCACTTTATAGCTGCCAAAAATGAATGAATGCAGAGACGTAAAATTGCTTAGTGCTGTCCTTTGAAAAAGTGATGTCTCGTGTGAAACGAGCAAGAAACATAGGCAGGCCAAGTTCACCTTCGCAGCAGCAGACTTTTAGCAAGCACAACTTTCCTCAGACATTTGTCCCTCGTCTGAGGGACAAATGTCCCTCAGACGAGGGGGCCATAGTTATCAATGGCCCCCTTAAGCCATTGATAACTGCAGTAATGGCAAAGACTTGTGGCTGTGGCTGAGACGACAAGTGTCACCGAGACGTGGAGCTTGGAGAGGAGTGTGACTCAAGCTGTCTGGTGGAATATGTTAATAGGACCGCGGCCTGGAGTGTGACTGGATGTGTGGCTGTGACAGTGCCAATTAGCACAAAGGATGGAGATGTCTGTATGTTCTGTACAAGAGCTCCAACAGTACCCAGCATTTCTCCTGTAACAACAAGAGTCACTATTTTGGGTTTTCGCCATGATTTCTTGTTTTTACACAGACAGATTTTTTATGTTCTGACAAATCCCCTCTGCAGGAAGAAGCGATATCTCACTTACACCCTCTGGCCTCACACCAGCACAGTGACTGCTTGGGAAAACTCCACTTTAATTTCAAGTCTGATACTGTGTTATTTATTTGGAAGATGACTTTATTGTTTGAATGTTCAAGTTTCCGTTGACTTCCTCACTCGAAAATGTGACTTTTTTTTTTTCCAGAGATGTGACGAGCTGAAGAGCTGTCTGTGGTACTGACGGGCCCGACGCTTTCATATGAATAACCAAGCAGTGGCGGCAGATGCTTCATGCATATGAACTTTCATTTCAAATCCGACAAAGAAGAATGTGAAGACACAAAGGGATCAGAGGAGGACATGATTCAGTGTAACGCTCACTGGGCCACAGTGGGGAGGATTCCTCGACAGCTGACCAAATCAGTCTTTATCTGCTTCATGCAGTAAGAATACCACATTTGAGTAATGAAGTTTTTTTTCTTTTTTTTTTTTGTCTGTTAGGAAATGAAAAATTAACATAAAGGAAATAATAATTTTCAAAAAGCATTTCATTTCTAAAAGTACTGAGCCAAAGGTTTGTAGAGAATCTATTAAACAGATTAAAATTCTTTAGAGTTGTGAGTGCATGAAGCCAAATAGAAACAAAGACGTTTTATTAACGACAAAATAGCAAATTCTAATTAAAATAAGCTCATGCACACAGTTTAATTGTTATCCGTCAAGCGAACAATGCAGAGGGTGGAAAAGGCTTGTATGCGGTCCTGGATAATTGCTAATTAGTGGGAATATGACTTTATTGTGGTCAGCACGGTCGTTGTGCTTTTGTAGAAGAAGAACACATTCATTTCTAGAACTCACAGGTCAATCGAAGGGATGCGACGATTTGAAAACGCATTTTAATTCCAACATCTCATATTGACGTTGCTGTTATTGCTGATAGGTGACTTTATTAATATTTCCTTACTATTTTGGCATTGTGAGAAAACAACCACGCAGCTGACAGCGCTGCTCCACTTCAGTTAAAACCCTTTGACCCCTAGAGTCTCTTGGACCCAAGGCTATTGCTCCCACATATGGGTCCTTCATGAGTGAAGGGACACTGCATTAGTCACATGACCAAACAAATACATGACCAGCCCCTCCCCTTCCTGAATCACATATACACAAAAAGCAACAAGTTTGGCCGATTTTATTTTCATTATTAGTGATGCATGCACCATGAACCCACACAGTGCAGTCAAAGTGTGCAATAATACTACGTTTTTGCTTTATTATTATTATTTATTTATTTTACATCAAATAACAAATTATAAGATTGCCTGATGAATAGAATAGAAATGACCTTTTTTGCCCCACAGTTCAATTCAGTTCGTTTCTATAGCGCCAAATCAAAACAAATGTTGGCACTTTACAAAAAAAAAAAAAACAAATAATTTCAATTCAATCACACTTAAATTCCAATTGATTCTAGTTATTAAACAGTGCAGTGTGCTTAATTATTATTCAAAACAGATTAAAAAGCTTCTGAGGAAACCCAGCAGATGTGGGGAAAGTATCTTTTCTGTCTAAAAGTGATCTCATGTGCCGTTTCCTGATTGATTAGATTTCATGTTTGGTCAGCAGTGTCAATATTCTAATTCTGTTTTCAGCCAATTCTCTGTCTCTATTAATAAAGCCGTCCAGCAAAAATTGCAAGGTGGCATTTCTCTGATTCTTTTTGTAAAGAAAGGTCAAGAAGGCGTAAAAGAAAATCTTTTGTTATAACACATGGTGACAATTTGGGCACGCAGCATTTCCAGTGGTCTTAATAGCTCACAACCAAAGGAATTTATTGGTTCAGTTTTATCAGCATGTACTTATTTGTTGGCCTCTGGCCATTTAATCTGATCAAGTGTAAAACCAGCCTCCTAAACTCTGCAATGATTTAAAGGCTCATTTATTTCCCTTTTAACTTCAACAGTAGAGCTTGCATCTTAAAGAATATTTCACATTTAAACAGTACCAAGCAACAAGTTCAATCTGAAATGAAAGATCTCCAGAAAACTGCCGAGAAACAAAGTTATCCTTGTGCAACTGTAAGTTTTACAGTTACAACATGATGATGTTTATACAATGTCAACGCTAGAAAAATCCAATCCCAACAAACAGGAAAAAAAAAAAAAATCTGTTCCAGTGGGATGTCCAAAAATAACAAATCTGACAAGGAGAATGATTACTTCTTTACTTAGATTAGTTTGGAAAGCTTTCATTACTTTTGTGCAAAAGTAACAAATAAGTGAGAATATTTCAGAACAGACAGATTTCTTGGCTCTAATATAATAGCTTTGCCATAACGAAATATCAAAGTTTTCTATTGATTAATTGTGATGAATCAATTATTGAAATAACTGTTAACTAATTTAGTAATTGATTATTCATTAAGTAGAGTATATAGATTTAAAAAAGACTATTTTCTGAAAGAACAGCAGCACACTCAGAGCAGTAACGAAGATAAAACTGCATAAAAATGTATCTGTTTTGTATTTAAAAACAAAAAGACAAACTTTCTTTTTCTGTGAAAATGTGCTACCCAAAACTTCAGGTGAAGTTTTAGCTTCACTTGATTCAAATTCTGTAAAAAAAAAAAAAAAAAAAACAACAACAAACAAAAAAGATCCTATTAAGCACATTTTGTGATTCAATTATTAATTGGTTATCAGAAAAGTAATCAACATTTCAGTCCTACACTGTGTTGCTGTTCAGCCCTACAGAAAGGCCTGGGCTTTTCACGTGTTGATGTTGGATGGATTATTAGCAGTTACGTCCTTTGCTATAAAGGATTAAGGACTGGAATGCTTTCATGGCATTTTAGGCAAAAAATGTTTCTTTTCTGTTTTTACAAATAGAATTGAATTCTTTGGTCATTTTAACTTATTTATTGTATTTCTAATATTGTATAAAATAAGTTTAAGCAGTGAAAAGAAAAACCTTCAGAATGCGCCAATGCTTGATTAAACATTTAATTGTAAAGGTAAAGGTAAGGTAATTTTATTTATATAGCACATTTTCATCAACAAGGCAATAGAAAGTGCTTTACAGGAATTAAAAGTAAATACAAATAAAATAACAAACCAAAGGAAAGAGCAAAAGAAGAAAAAGAATGCAATGTTGATCTAAAGTATGTAAGCCAGGTGATCCTGTTCAGGGTTGCTATACAAGTATCCTCTGTTCTAATTCCATTTCTGGGTTGGAAAAACAGGAGTCTACAAAGTCTAATAACGTCTAATATAAAGTAGATAAACTAGATAAACTAGATACTCCTACTCGGGGTTGGTAGATAAGTATAAGTAAGTATCCTCTGGTCTAATTCCTTCTCTGCTTTGGAAGAATAGGAGTCTAACATGTAGTTGCTAAGGTAGTTTTTCTGGATTCTAAGTTTGTTCTAATCCATATTCTGGGTTGCTAAATAAGTGTAAGTAAGTATAAACTTGTTTCTGACTCAAAATTGCCAATTTCTAGAATTCTAGGTTTTTTTTTGTAACATTGCTTCAGCCATGATTGTATGTCAAAAAGGAAAGTATAGAGATGCAGAAAATGTCTTTTTAATTTGACTAATGTCATTAATTAAACAGTTCAACCATCTCCAACTGTGATGTTCTTCCCGCAGAATAATTCAGTCTTAGTGTCGACTTGTGTTAGACAAGTGGGAGAAGCAAACAAAGTGAATCTCACTTACTATTCCAATACAGATTGATTTCCTTCTCTTTAAGTTGAAGTAATAATGAATTTACTCTGGAGGGTGGAGGGATGTGAAAACAGACAAAAGAAGGATTCTATCGTCTCTTATTCTGTTGCAGAAATCAACTTCACAAACTGCAGAGTGTGTAATATTGTTGCCTCAGCCTGCTGTACGCACTGAATGAACCGTGTGACTGCGGTTTTATATGGGCTCGGTTTGTGAGGCCTGGACATCTCAAGGACTTTTTGTTTACTCTATTTTTACCTTTCTATCAATATTGGAAAAGCAAAAGATATATATATATATATATATATATATATATATA
>CAEGAE010092179.1:0-72761 GCA_903067095.1 Girardinus metallicus | reverse complement strand
TATATATATTTATATATATATATATGTGTGGGGGTGGGTGTGTGTGTGTGTGTGACTGAAGGTAAAATGGCACTGTGTGCATGGAAAACACGTAATGCTGCCCTTTTAATGAAAATATTAAAGGGGCAGTATTATTAGTTTATTCTTGAGCTACAAAAACATTGCATTAATTTAACTTGGATTATGATTTTTTATTATTATAATTTAGTAAGTATTTTTGACATGATTTTGACCAACATGACAAAATTGTTAAGCTGTAAGATAAAACTGAATTGATTCAATGACTGAGTCATATAAAGTTTTATCCTCTTAGGTACAAGTTGACGAAGCAGTGAGCGGTTTTGTTGCGGTAGGTTTATTTTTATTTTATCTTCTCACTACATCTTCTTCGCTTCACTCCCTCTCAGATATATGTATATGAAATGGCATCTTAATATTTTTTTGCCTTTCAGGTGCCTCTGTCAAATTTGGTTTTAACCTGTGTGTTACTACTGGCCTGCTACGCTGCTGTCCGCTGGTACATCAGAGATTCCTACAGGATTGGTGGTTTCAGTCAAAAGCATGTGTTTATCACCGGCTGTGACAGTGGCTTTGGGAACCTCCTGGCCAGACAGCTGGACCAGAAAGGCTTCAGGGTCATAGCTGGATGTCTAACAGAGAAAGGTGCTTCAGATTTGGCAGCAGCAACAAGCCCTAGACTGAAGACCCTCCTTCTGAATGTTACAGACCACGCGAGCATCCAGAGTGCCGTGGAGTTTGTGAGGAGAGAGTTGGGGGAGCGAGGTGAGTGGCCCCCTACACTTTCACTAGTAGTAAACTACTAATGAAAGTGACAGTGAACTTTGTGTATGCACTTTGATCACCAGAAACAGAGTAAATGCCATGCTAAGTGTGAAAAAGGTGGTAGCAGTATCATGCTGTGGGAATGCTTTTCCTCAGCATGAGCATGGAAGTAGGTGATGGTAAAATACATGAAAAGCTAAATACAGCGCAATGCTGGAAGAAAAGCAGCTAAAGGTTGAAACAGACTTAAGATTGGAGAGAGGGTTCTGCTTCCAACAGAACAACCAGTCACAGCATATTCATGTAACCTAGATAACATTTTGTTTGACATTTTTTGGCAAGACTTGAACATTTTTACAGATGCTCTTTTTGTTTTGCTTCAAACTAGTTTTTTGACATGTATGGTGCTCATTCACTTTGTAATACCTACACAACATTGGACAGACAACTTCAGATAGAATTATATAAATGTAAAACTGTAAGAAATCCAAAAAAATTTTAAGGCCATCTTTTGCAGGAGAGCTTTGTTTTGGGGATTTTTAGTGCTATTAGCTGATTGTCCTCTATTTTTTCCACAGGCCTTTGGGGGCTGGTGAATAATGCTGGCAGGTCGGTTCCCATCGGACCGACAGAATGGATGCAGCTGGAGGACTTTACAGAGGTGCTGGATGTAAATCTGATCGGAGTTATTGATATAACCCTGCAGTTTCTGCCTCTCGTGAAGAAAGCCAAGGGCAGAGTGGTGAACGTGGCCAGCATTTTGGGGAGGCTGTCTCTCACCGGTGGAGGATACAGTGTGTCCAAATGGGGTGTGGAAGCTTTCTCTGACAGTCTCAGGTAGAGAAATGAAAACATTTTCTGCATTTGAGGCTTTTAAATTAGAGGTGAGAAATGTGCCTCAATAACTTCATTACTAAATTAACTTATTGCCAGATTTTTCCACAGATTAAAAGATGCAGTTATTGTTTTAAAAATGGCTGCGCTAAGGTTAGAAGAGAGTAAATGTCTGCTGTAAGCAAAATACTTGAAGAAAAGGAAATGCCTGATGTGTGTCACAAACTGTCTCTAAGGGTGGAAAAAGTAAAACTGACCTACACGTGTGGTGGTTTGAGATGAATTTGAGACAATAGTCCACATGGAATTAAAGATGTCTTTTTCTTCTCAGGAGGGACATGCAGCACTTTGGTATAAAAGTGAGCATCATTGAGCCAGGTTTCTTCAAGACCGGTATGACCAATGTAGATCTCATCAATGCTGACTTGAAAAGGCTGTGGGCGCGCCTGCCTCAAGACGTTAAGGACTCATATGGTGCCACATACTTAGATGACTGTAGGTAGAAAAGCAGCTCGTTTAAATTCTCAAAGAAGTAAATAACTTTTAATTCACCAAATCTTGATTGTTTTTTTGTTTTTTTTACAGATATAAGAATGCAGGGCTTCTCTATGAACAACCTGTGCTCTCCGGATATCTCCAAGGTTACCTGGTGCATGGAGCATGCTCTCACTGCCCAGCATCCACGCACACGTTATGGAGCTGGCTGGGATGCCAAGTTTTTATGGATCCCTCTGTCCTATCTGCCTTCATTTGTCTCTGACTTTATTGTAAATGTGCTCCTCCCTTCACCTAAAGACAAAACAAGCAGTTGAATAAAACACTGTAAAAAAAAATGCCCTCAATGTTTATTGGCATTACTTGGAAGGATGAAAATATCCTGGAAATTATTTAAAAAAAAAAAAAAAAAACTCTGAGCAATAGACTGCAATTTTGTGGATTTTGGAGGATTTTACCACCTGATTTGTAGTCTTGGTTTTAAACTTTTTTTTATTATTTCTTTGTAGATAAAGGCAAGTTTAGCTGAGCTATTTTCTCACAGCCACTTGACTTGTACAAGTTGGACCTGAATGACATGCTTCCTCCTCTTTCCAGTTTTAAGCAATGACAAAGAAATTACCGTTTATGTCATTTCATCCTTCCCAATGAAGAAATCCTTGATATAGTAGTATCTCAAAAACCCGGGCTCCTTAACTTGTAATCAAGATCGTTGAGCCGAATACTGCCCTCTCCTGGACAGTTGTAGGAACAACAACATTGAAAAACTACCAGATGCATAATTTTAATAAACTCAAACGCAAGTCTTGACCGCATAACTTGGGATTTTGAACAATCTTTTCACCTGGTTTAGTGCAATAAAACCACACTTCTGATATTTTCATGACCTGAGACAATAGACCGGTGTCTAAATTTGACCTGCAGGATTTCAGATCTGCAGATAGTTACAATATTGAACCAATTTCTTTCAAATTCTAAATTAATTTTCCTCTGGACAGAAATTTTTCAATTGAATTGTGTAAATGTCATGTTACGATTAGTTATCAATATGGAGTTATTGCCTTAAACTTAATACAACTATTTAAAGAAGAAAGCTCATAGTTTTGCAAGGAAGCTGTAAATAAAACACATTTAGTATCATTGTAATCTTCAGCGTGCATTCCTGTAGTTTTAATCCTCAGAGTGCATTCCTCTCGTTTTGACTGCTGTGAAGCAACCTTTTTGATAAATATCGCCATCTGCAGGTCAAATTTAAAATATAGTCAACAACTGTCACTGTACTGTTCAGATAACATAAACCATTCTGCCTGCTTCCAAAATAAAGGTAGAAAAAAAAAATCTGAGCTTGGTTAAGTTTTTATTGCTTTAACTTCAAAAAACCCTCCTGTCTCAAAAACCAAAAGTACACACAAAAAAACAGAAAAAAGAAACTTCCAATCATAAATTTTCCATTTCATAACACTTAGTTGCATATCTTCACTCATTCAGGACCATGAAAAGACCTGTATGCAGGAGTTAGGATGACGAATGTTTTTGATCTGAAAGCTTTTACTTTGTTTCTCTCTCTCGCACACGCATGCACACGCCTACAATGCTTAAAGCTTTCAGTTTCACATTCCCTCAAAATGCAGCAATTATGAACAGATATCGTCATGTACCATCCAGTTGAATAATATCAGGATTTAAAAAACACTCAGTTTCCATAGAATGAAGATCAGCAAGTAGAAGAATTACTTTATTTAAGACAGCATTTGTGATGATGGCAGCTACCACTGGTAGTAAAATAATTTTATGCTTTCATCTGTTTCTTCAGCAACAATGTTGTGCTGGACCAGCTGGGAGCAGAGCTTATACAGTTAAAGGGTGCTCTGTTTCTTATGAGCAGACAGGGGAACCATCCTACTTCTTAAAAAGTCCCTGACTTTGCTATAAACCAATTTGGCACTGACAATGCAGCTCAAAACCTTCAAGCTCCAAACAAAACTGACAACGCTGAAATAAATTTTACCGCTTAAGAAAGAGTCTACATCACGTGTTCCCGCTGCAAAAATGACAAAATGTAAAACCAGAGTCTGGAAAGTGATTCAGACCGTTAGAAAAGCTGTATAAAATGACATCCATAAAAAGAGGTTTTAGAGTTGGAGAATAAAAACGGAGTCTCTGATGCAGTCTAAACCAGCGGACATGTCACCATTTAAAGCATTAAAAAATAAAGAGCACAAAGTGTGCATGTACACATGTATAAATGTCCCAGATGTGTATAGAAGGAAAGCAAAGTGTCGCAGAGGGACAGGGCAGGACAAGACGGGCAGATGCCACCCATATGTGATACGGGGAAAAACAACTCCGACTGAATCAGTGAGGATGGGGATCTTTGCTGTTCAGGAGGCGGGCCTGGCTGGAGGAGACTGTAGCGCTGCGAATGACCTCCATCCACCTGCCAGCGAATTAGGACTTATTAGAGAAATGAATCAAACACTAAAAATGAATTTATAAAAAAATAACAAAGAGTACAGGTTACCTCTCAAAAGTATATTCACTTTCCGATCTGAAGTAGTACACGTGAGACTTAAAATGTAGCTTGAAGACGTAGTCTTTGTGAATGTTTTCATTTTCAGCGGGAACAGTGACTGAGTATCCCAGCAGAGGGAGGCTGGCCAAAGGATAATCATCCTGTGGGAAGATTTAGTAGAAAGAATTAAAAAATGTACTTTTCAGGTTGGTTAAAAACAAACACAAAAAAAACTACTTTGTTTTGGAAATATAAATGCAAAGTTTGCAATAAACCCATTGCAAATACTTCTACAGTGGCCAGATTATATGGAGGCTGCAAAACCTAGAGACTGTAAGGTGGATAAAAAAGGGAATATATTTTGTAAATACCAATACCTTTTATAGACCTGGAAATTAAATTAAATTTCATGATCTCATAGTTTTGCAAGGAAGTTTTCTGGTCTGCAAAGTGACCCTAACTAAACTCAGGGGTCACTCAGGGGTCCCAAACACTTTTTGTGGCAGAAAGCAAGAATAAAAAGCCTGCACGAGAGCATGTGTTCACAGGTAATATGGCACCTCTATCTGATATTCTACACCAAGATGTGATGCTGGAGGAGAGGAAAACAGTAGGAGAGAGAAGTGGAAGGGCTCACAGTGCAAACAGCATGAGCTGTGTTTGTTAATCACCTGGTGAGATTTGTAGAAAAACAGACTGAAGTTGGTGAAGACCACCCAGAGCTTCTGCCACCCGTTGCTGTTCTTGAACTTTCTCAGCAGGTTTCCCGACAGCTGATTCTGGTCAAAACAGGACAGAAACACATTTAATTAGGAAGCAACACAACGACATGATCGATAGAAATATGATGAAAAAGTCACATTTAAGCTAATTCGAAACATGTCTACAAGCAATAAACCTACTATTGGTTAAATAGTGCTGTTTCCTGATAATCTATTTAATCCCTTCTCAATTGTTTCTGCCAAAACCAAGTAAAAATCAAATCAGTCCTAACATATAAGGTAGCTTCTCATTTTTTCTCTTTTCCAGAGCAGATTTTTACAGTGTGTCTGGTCTTAATTTAAATAATTTAACTATTTTAATAATAAGGCTGTAACACAACAAAATGTAGAAAAAAGGGAAGCTCTGGTTACATTCCAGATACACTGTAAATTACCTAGATAAAAATGTCATGATTCTGTAAATCACCCCTTTTAGATTTTACCTTATTTTCTATACAAGTAACCTACTTGCTTAGTCAAACTCCTACTTTTCTTGAAATAGCAGTCTTTTTGTGAAGTACTTCATATTTAACAGAGTCCAACAACTGCAGGTCTTGTTAGAAATAAACTGTTACTCTAATATATTTTAATAGACATAACATGGCTGGTGGAAAACAAGAACTGAAGTTGAAAAAGAAGACATTTTCTACACTAGTGTATTGAGTGCATGTTTTCTTTAGACTAGGGCAGGATATGTTGCTTCTTGAGATATTTTAGCTAACTTCAGGTTTTTTTAATCAGTTAATTTATTAGTCAAACAAGCTATTCATTTTTCATATTATAAACAGCTTTTTTCCTTAATAAATAAACTAATCATTAGAAATGAATCAGAAATTATTTGAATCTTTTAAGTGTAAGGTAAAAACCTTTTCCTGGTAATGGTTATCTAATGTACTCCTCTGAATACAGGTGAACACTCCCCATATTAGTCCTAAAATTTTATATTTTCCACATTTAAATCTATTACTTCCCATGTCACACTTCAAAGCCTGATCTGTCTTTTTAAGGTTTGAAAAAAAGATTGACTCAACTGTGCGATGATTCTGAAAGAAAAACAAATGTGTAAAACTTGAAAAACATTTTGTCGGCACCTCAAGCACACAAACAGGTGCTTTTCCTGTCTGCCTGGCTCTTTTACCTCTAGACTCCTCCAGGATTCACTAAAGGAGAGGCTCTGAACTCGGTACCAGCAGATAACAGACAGAGGCACTGGTCCCTGGCCATTCGGAGCCTTTTTGTCCCTGACTGGACTAGGCTCCTCTATCACGGAGGAATGCACAGATGTGAGAAAGAGAAACAGACAGAGAGGGCGGGAGGGACAGAAACACAGAAACTGAGTAGGTTACACACAAGCATGCAGTGGCAGGGGTTAACACCAGGGCAGACAGTGTGTCCAGGCAAAGCTGTGAAGAGGACATTGTTACGACGACAGAGGGAGAGCAGAACTGGTGCAGGACGCTACCTCACAAATCAAGATCCTTTCTGTTAATGTAGGACAAGAACATTCAACAAACCAACGTAAGGCTTTTAGTTAGAGACAGTCAGAGATATTATGTTCAAGAAGGAGCAAGAAAGCAAGTAGAGCAGTAGCACCGAGTTTAGATCCGGACATCGCACTGAGCGCTCTCAGCCACATGACGGAAAAGTTGAAACAGCAACCATGCTGACTGTGCATGAAGATCAACATTAAAGTTATTTAAAAATATCTTAGCAACTCTTAGCGTGCAAGGCTAAATGCAGATTTTTCACCAGAGAAAATATTTCGGATAACTGGGTAAAAAAAAAAAAAAGTGGAAAATTTGGCTGCTGCAGTAGTTTTGGTGAGTACACAAACAGAAATACTGTGACACACCTGAAAAGGTACTAAGGCATGTCTGTCCACTTGAAGTTTTTGGCCTCCATCCAAAAGGTTTTGTGTGGTGGAAAACTAATCCAGCAGATCACCTTGCGCACACCACTTTGGTGGTGGCAGAAGAATGCTGTGGGGATGATTTTCTTAATCTGGGAGAGGAAATCTAAATACAGGGAAATAACTGAAGAAAACCTGCTAGAGCCTGCAAAAAATTCTAACTGGTGTAGATGTTCACCTTTCAGCAAGGGAACAACACACAACGTACAACCAGAGCTGCAATGGAGAAGTTCAGACCTAGAACCCAAATCCATTTGGGAATGTTTGGCAAGACTTGAAAGACACCTTTACAGAAGCTCTTTATCCAATCTGACTGGTAAAAGTCAGTCAAACTGGACAGAGAGCTTCTGTAAAAGTAAATTGAAAAAAAGACACCAGTATCTTAAAATTGAAAACATAGATCCTTTCCATCTCAAAATGATGCTGCACTTTGTGTTGGTATATAAATTGAAATCACAAAACAAGACCGTTGGGTTTTTGATTGTAACCAAATGTGAAAATGTTTGTTTTGTAAGGTACGGTGTGTCATATTTTAGAAAAACAAAAAATAAACTAATTTGTTTGTGTGTTTTTAAAGTTAATTTGTAACTGCTGAGACTCTACGTTGAATTTCCCACCATTTTTTTTCTACAAAAGAATTTTTAGTTTTAAAAAAGTTACTGAAGTGAAATTTCCTGTTGGTTCTTGATAGCTAATTATTTAATCCAAGGAAATAGGTTAATCCCAGGGGAGCACAGAAGGACACTGTTCCAAGTGAGAGACTAAAGTCAATCCAGATACAGCACAGACTGGGAAACAGAGGAAGAAAATAGCAGGACAGCAAGAAGAGGAGGAGGAGGAAGGGCAAGTCTGAGCTTTGGCCGATACCTCCACAGCTACGCTAAAGTCCACCATGGACACACTGGTGTTCCTGTGCCAGCACACGTGCACCATGGTGTTGCCACGGTGAGGTGTGGGCTTCTCCAGCGACGTATGCAAAGCTGTCGTGTCGTCCTCGGACTCTGCCTCCGCCGTGGAGTCCTCCAGGCATTCTGGGAAAGTCGGGAGGTGGTTAGAGCTACACAAGGAGCGGGAGGGTTGGTGAGGGGAGAGAGGAACTTAAACACAGACAGCGTCAGATCATCCTGAAATCAACATGGTTCCGGGGTCTCAGCTGTTTTGCTCACTTACCGTTTCTTTCTTACAGTAAACATTCACAAATATTAATGTCTGAGCACAAATATTGTAATAGTTCAATACTTTTTCTTTGCTTATCCTCTAACTTACTGTTATCAGTCAGCGTGCAGGTCAGCACATCCGATGTGGGACCATTGCTGGTTTTTGCCATCTCTATCGCCATCTTGATGTCCTGCATCCACTTCTCCATCTCTGTCAGCGAACTAGGTAACAAATGGAGGAAAATCAGGGACTCTGCCTCGAGGTTATAAACAGCTCTGCTAACCACCACAGCACAGGGTCGATGTGTGTACTTCATCCAGCCTTTCTGGAAAATATTCACCTTAAACTCTACCCCATTGTGTCATCAGCACAAGATAGAAACTGGATAGATTCAATTAATTAATTTAAGTAAAAATGGTTTTAAATAAATTGATATGTACCTTTCAGACTACCTTTTACCAGCCAGCAGATTAGACAACATAGCTGCTGAAGGAGGTGATGAGAAGCTCAAACTAATGTAAGATGGCAAAGAAATTAACTAATGTGAAAGAGAAGTGGGCACACAGCCAAACTGGTTCAAAAATACTGCATAGTAGGGATTTATAAATTTAGCTGGATTTACACTTGGATTTATCTTCTGATCAAAAGGACTACATGGACACTGAAACGACATGTTTGATCTGCGTGAAATATGTACAGATTTATAACAAAAATATAAATCTGGCTTCAGAGAAGCTGAAGCAACACAAAAAACAAATAAATGGAAAATTATGTTAAAGTTTATTTTAAGAGCACATTGCAGTTCCAAGTGCTTCACATAATAAAAACATAACAATAATCAATTATGAAACAATTTATAAACACTTAGTACATGCAGGATTTGCGAAGGAGGCAAATACAGATGTCCTTCTCCCTGGTAGCACCTCACTGCTCATTCCTTTGGGATTGTAATTTATTACAAGTCCAGAAAGGATAAATAATCCCTCCAGGAAGTTCTAGGGATGTTCAGGACTGCATTCCCAGTGGAACATGTCCAAGAGAAGGCATTGGGGAGGCATCCTGATTACATGCTAGTGCTCCTTTATCTGCACTTCTTTTGGTACAAAGTGGCTGTACTCCAAACTCCAATTTATAGACCTCCTCACCTTTGATGGGTGAGCTAAGCACCTCTATGGAGAAACTCATTTTTGGCTGCTTGCATCCAGGATCTTTGTCTTTTTCACATGAATATGTGAAAGATCTGCTTTTTTGAATCAGCTCAACACACCAAACCAATTTTCCACATTCCCCTGTTACTATTGTTTTACTATTCCTATGACTTGCACAACTAGTTTAATAAATTTAAAGAACAGGGTAGCTACTTTCTTATTTACCTTGCTGCTACCACCACCGACTGTCCCTGTCCAACCAGGGTGAAGGCGTGAGGCACACCCCACTCGTCCTCGCTCTCTCTGATCTGGAAGAACACAAAAAAGGAGAACAAGACATTAAAGAGCTCCAAAAATCTGGGACAGCAGGCAACAAAAATAGACAGAGTGGGAGAGGAGGAAGGAGAGAGGATAAAAAGGAAATGTACAATCTGGTTGTCCTGACAGTGTGTGTATTTTCAGAGGGAAACGGGCGCAACTCCTTTTGCAGTAATGACAAACTGGTGACAGCCAGTCAGCACTTACTGTCATGCCACGGAGAGGCAGCTGTCCGTGCACTTTGAACTGATTGGTTGGTGTCATCCCTCGACTCGTGTATAAAATGACGTCATTAAACTGTAGCCAAGGAAACAAAAGAGATGGACAGAGAGAAATAAAAACCATTATAGTATTATATAAATAATCTGCGTATGTTTTTAAGGCGCTAAACTAGACATGTGTTGCATTTTTGTAGCACTGAAGCTGCCAACACCACCTGGATAACGCAAAGCAGGAACAGATGAAAGCATCATTACATTCTGCTGAGATCACTCAGCTAAATAATTGGATTAGTGTTAGGAGCTGAAGAAAGATGAACGTTACCAGAAAAAACATTCGCTGCTGAAGGCCTTTTCCGGACAGTTTGCTAAGGCAGCCTAACCTGATGAACTCCTGAAAAGGCAAAGAAATAATTAAATACTTGATGTGTGAATGTCTTAAAAGCTGGGCAAATAATTTTTCTGTTATAATTCTGACTCACTCGACCAGAAATCACAAGATTGTCAACACCGAGCAAATCCTTCTGTAGCTCCAGGAGCTTCTGGAGGTTCTCCATCTTGATTAGACTCCCCTGGAGCTGGTCCACCACCTCAGAAACATCTGCCAGAGCAGCTAGAGAACAACAACGCATATCATGTAACTTCTAGATTAAACCAGGAGAAAATGCTGAATGAGTTTCTAAAAGCTCTGGTCACCTCTGCAGTCCCTGAAGTCCTCATGAGAGGCTGGGTAGTGTTTGCACAGGCGCTCCAGGATCTGCTTGTAGTGAATGAGGCGGTGGAGAGGTCGCAGGACGAAGACATTAAGGGGGATGTAGCACACCTTTTGCAACTCGAAGTCTCTGCATAAATTTTCCACCCTACGGGACACTTTGCACGCCTTCTCCAGCTCAAGGAGGATGTCAGAGTGCTTGTGCATGTTTGTTGTCAGAGGCTGGAAGCATGAAATGTAATACATGAGGATGATACACTGCTGTTTTTAAAAGCATCAATGTTAACCCGAGGTCAGGAGTCACCTTCAAAGCTTGAAGGTTTTTCAGCATCACATCTCCAATGCGCTGGTAGTCTCCTTTAATGTGTGCATTGGAACGTCCTTCCCTACACAATAGTGTATAAAATAGTATTGCAGTTTTACGAATACACAAGGATGTCATGCAAGATTTAAAGCTAAAGAACAAATATTTCATTGATTTATTTATTTTTTTGTCTTTTGTAACTAACTTTTCCTTTGATGTGCAGATTGAATACTTTGACATTTTTGCCATGTCGCAACCACAAATTTCAAAATGGAGGAAAAATTATGTATGGTTTTCAAATTTAACAAACATGTATTTCTACCCAACTCCCCTGAGTCTATGCTCATGCACTTACCCTTTGCCTAATTTAAAGCTAAACCTTTTTGGATATTATCCACCAATTTTGCACATTCAGCAATATTTACAAATTAGCTTAGGTCTGAACTTTAATGACATAATGTAAACACAAGCAATCCTTGGTGTAAATTTCTCCATTGAAAGTATGTTACGGGTCCTGCTAGACGGTAGACCTCAACCAAAGCCTCAAGTCCTTTGCCTCTTCAAGGACTCTCTGCCTTCCTATCAATTCTGACTCGCTGCCATGTTACCGATGAACAAAAGCAATCCCATTTCTGCCGTCACCATGTTTCAGTACAGAGATGACATGTTCAGGATAATGTGCCGGATTAGATATTAGAACGTGTAGCATTTTGCATGCAAACTTAAAAGATCGATTTTAATGACATCTGACCAAAATATCTTCTTCTCTGTGTTTTCTGTTTCTTAAATGATGTACAACAAAGTTGACTCTTTAACCTGACCCTTCTAATTTTTTTTGTGTTTCTTGGTCTTCACTCATGTCGTCTGAAAAACTTCTGAACCTTTCACAGAACACTTTTGAATCGGTTGCTGTGGATTTGCTTTACGGGTGTCAGAATTAATGATGAATGAAAAAAACTCCACTTGTTACTGAATTTTATTAGTAAAAAAAAATAATAATAAAATAATAATAAGTAAAACCATCTGGCATTTACTCTTCACATCAAAATAATTCACTACTTTTTGTTGATTTATTACATCAAATACCCAGAAAAATTGTCATTTGTGGCACTAAATGAGAAATATAAAAAAGTGTCATGTAACATATTTGTTATTAAGTTAACTTCACCTCCAATACGCATCAATACATGTTATTAATATTAATATGGGTAGGTAGCAGAACAGTAATCAACTGTACAGCAAAAAAATTGTAGATTTGAACTCAACTTAATTTATTCAAAAGAGATTCCCACTATTACAGAGGACTAAAGCTGGCATAATGAGAAATAAAAGCATGAATATATATTTAGTTTTTCCTTGTCCTTGCACATGAGTTTCCGTCAAGAAATGCATATATTTTCTTTTCAATTCCCCTAAACATGCATTTTTGTCAAGAAAAGTAGATATTTTGTTTTGTCTTTTCCTTATACAAGTCCTCCTTTTGTCATTGCCTCCTCTCCTTTTTCTGCTTCCCCTTTTTCTGCTTCTCCCTTTTCTGCTGCATCATTATGTTAATGAGGAGAGCTGCCTTCTATGTCCAGCTCCTCTACTATTGGCCAATAAAGCTTTGGAACCAACGTAACTGCGTCAGATGTTGTGAGGCGTTTCATTTTCATTATGTTAAGCGGAAATTAAAAAGAAAATATATAAATTTCTTGACGGAAACTCATGTGTAAGGACAAGGAAAAACTAAATATATATTTATGCTTTTATTTCTTATTATGTCAGTTTTGGTCCTCCATATAGCCATAAAAGGAAAAACCAATAAAATTTGGTGTTCCACCAGGAGGTGTCTCCCTTGAGCATGAAATGACCCACACAGGATTGTGGGCTATTAGTGATCTAAATACTGTACTCAGTAAGGTTATTCATTATTTTACTAAATACAATTGTGTTTAAAAGACACCCTGTTTCATCTATACCAGATATATTTCCAATGACGTTCACAACAGTTTAACCTTTATATTTGAATATGCAAAGCCAAAAGCAAAAGACATATGTAGGCCAAAGAGATTTGCATTCACATCTGACTGTAGTTCTTATCAGTGGAGTATAGTGCGCTATCACTTTAAGCTTTCATGTGAAGTTCTAGCACCCGATGATCGCCAGTAAATGCCTGCAAATTGTAACAGCTTGACCGTGTTTATGCATCACAGTCTCCATGTGGGGTTGTGTGTGTGCCCAATAAAGCACAGCATCATTAAAGCACATCAGACAGCACAAACCCACAGGAAAACACAAGTCAGTATTTTTGGAGCAGTGGAGATGGCAGCTGCTTGGGTTGCTACCTTTTCAAAAAAAAAAAAAAAAAAAAAAAAATTCTGATGAATTGGACCAAATCCAAACTTACTGTACTCAGTAAGGTTATTCATTATTTTACTAAATACAATTGTGTTTAAAAGACATCCTGCTCAATAAGACTCAAATAAGATCTTGAGTGTAGTTTAAATGTGAAATGGGGCTCACCACATAGCCAGCCTCTGCTCCACCTCCCTGAGGAAACCAGTGTGAAACTTGTGGAGCGGCTCAAAGGTGGAGAGAATGGTGTTCTTCAGGGAGTCGGGGGTTGCCTCGTCTTGTCCCACAACACTCTGGAAAGACTGGAAAACACATATTGCAACACATGAGAAAAGATTTTACAGTCTCATTATTTAGATGAACTGTATCTTGAATAACTAAGCCTCAGGTATTTCCTTCCACAGCTTCTCTATCAGATTCAAGTGGGAACTCTAGTTGGGTCTTTGCAAATTGTTAATACCAACCTTTATGTATTAGCATACTAATGTTAATCTTAATACGTTTGCTTAACCGTCAGCATTCTAGTGTTATCATGCTCTTTAAGCTCAAGAAGGGTAGCAAGTCAAACTTTTGCTACGAACAAAAACATACATGTATATCTCCAGTCTTTCCTCACTAATCTGATTAAGTTTCTACACAGCCTCATTCTCTATAATTCTCTAAGTTTTAATGATAATTTTATCACCAATATAATAATTTGTTTATTCTGTTTAATTACTTCAGCTAATAATTTATTTAGTATATTTCTGTAGTGCTTTTTTATCCATCCTCCTAATTTTTACTTCTGCAAAGATCTTCGTGTTACACTTGACTGAATCACAAGTGTTCTATAAATAAAGTTAGATTACAGAAACTTGCTTCCAGAATCCATTTATCTGTGTTCCTGTTGATGAACTTTAGCTTTGTGACAACTTCTAAATCCTTCACTTGACTGAGGTTGAAAAGAAGAATCAATAGTGATTCTTACTCAGTTGTTTCATTAAGACAGGTTGGTGGTAAAAAAAAAAAGGCAGGTTTTGTGTAGCAGAACGGACTGAGAGCAGCTTCATTCAGAAGCTCTAATGGGAAAGGGAAATGGGCTGTTGGGAAAGTAAGTGTTTCTTCATAAAGGTTGAAGACAAAGCTCCAGCTGTTATTCAGATGACTTCACCCTCAACACCGAAGCAACACCAATCAGCATGTGGGGAGGAGATAACAGCATACAAACACATGAACATACAGTTGAATGATTAAAAGAATTCAAGCTAAATGTGAGTAAAACTTCCCTGAAAACCTCCAAAATGAGAAAAGCTACCATTTTCCTCATGTGATAAATCAGGCAACAAAAGACCATCTTCAATTACAGACGAAGAAGCAATACACACATTTAATATTCTGTTTATCTGCCAGGTTTACTTTGAGACGGTATCAAACGAAGCTGGGTGTGCACGCTTACATCCAGCCAATAAAATCCGAGAGAATCGAATAAATAAGCGAGGCGCGCACAGAGGGAACACACCGCTAAATCCAACATCCTCTTTAAACACAAACACAGTTTAGTATTCACCACCTCGTGTGACATGGATAAATGCATTTCAGAGCTCGGGAGTGGGGAATGAATAAAAAATGAAATCGCTTCTGCCAAAGTGTTTGTGTGTCACTGCCCATCCCTGTGATTTGGCGGTCGTGTTGCAACGAAGCTGCTAAACCAGAACAATGAGAGTGCTTCTCCCTAAGCAGATGAGCATATGGGGGAGACCAAACAGCAGAGAGGCATGCCGATGTGTGCTCATCTTACCACAGTCACCACCTCCAGGTCCTTCAGATACGTCCTCTCTGTGGTCAGCAGCTCTTTGGCGATGAAATATGCTCGATCAGTGGGAAACCTCTGGACAGCAAACATAAGATAAGATACTAAAAAGGTAGCAGCACCTGTTTTTAGTTACAATCATCAGGGCATATAAATAGACATATAAAGTACCTTGTGGTTTGTGTTATAAGCACAAACTTCCATGTGCTTAATTCGGATTTCATGCAATTGACCAATATAAACTAGAGCCCGATTATGATATGAGAAGAAATAACGCATGGGTCTTACATTTGTTTCATACAATAAAAATCTAAAAACAAGTTTTTTTATTTTAAATTCAGTCTCTTTTACTTTGATACCTCCAAGTAAAAGAGGTCAGAGTTAAATATGCAAAGAAGTTGTAAACAGGGGTAGCTTGTGAAACATATTCTTTAGTTTTGAACATTTCATGAAGAACTGTTCAACCAAAGTGGCAAGAGTACACCGTGGCCGCAAACCTAGCAAGACATGGGTTTTAACAACATTCATTAGAGGAGGAGCCAAGAGGCTCACAGTGACTCTAGAGGGGCTGCAGAGGTCCGCAACTTAGGTGGAAGACTATTGACAGAATAACTACAGGCAAAATTTTCAAAATTTTGGTCCTAATGGAAGACTGGAAAAATGAAAGCCAAGAGTGGTCACACTGCCAAATACCCTGAAAACACCATTCCAATGGCAAAGCGTCAGGTGGTTGGAATGCCTTTTTTTTTTTTTTTTTTTTAGGGACACTGTTTTAAAGCACATCGGAAAATGGACACAGCAAAAGTACACAACAATCCTGGTAAAAACATTTTTGAGGCTTTAAAGGTTTGAGAGCTCAGTTTACAAACCTTTCTCCGGACCTCATCTTCATCATCAGTGCGAATGCTGCAGGCATCGTTGAGTAGCGGGCTGGTGAGAGGTGAAGGCTGACGGCCGTCGAGACTGTGGCTGCACAACTCCAGGGACTTCTGACCGTTAACCATCCCTTGGGGGTGTCCGGATGGCGGAGGGCTGTGGGGAGCCACACCTGTCATGAAGCCACAGAAAAAAAAAATCCAGAGGGAGGAAGGAAAGTGTCAGTTTGTGTTAATCTAGAAATACAGGGATATAATTGAGCTGAGGAAAAGATTCTCCATTTAAATAATTTTAGCCCAGATGGGTGCAATTTGCCAGATTGTAGGAAGATAACCGAATTTGACATTTTAGTGTATTTTTACCATTTGAGGATAACATTTAAACCAAATCAGATGATGAAGTGCTAATGAAATCCAAGCTATTTAATAATCCACTGATGCTAAACCATAAATGCAGTGAGGTAGAACTGGTAAGGGGGGTTTTGTTTAGAGAGAGCAAAGAAATAAAAAAATCAGTCATGACTCACTTTGAATTCACGACAGCTGTTTACACCACGTCAATAAAGGGACAAGCTGACACATCATCAGGCTGATCGAGAATAACCACTTTACTACTGTCATCTGCTCCGACAACGTTCACACAGCTTACTTACTATGTTGTGGCTGCAACACACCCATCTCATTTTTTTGTCTCTCTCTGTGTCATCATCAGCAGGGATAAAACAGCACACAAACTAGTTTAAAAACTACCAACTCGATAAGATGACTCATATAAACAACATCTGCAACGATGTTACAAACGAGCAATTTCATAAAAACTAGAGGATGGAAAGGATCTAATATCTACTATTGACACCAGACTTCACAAAACAAATACCAATGGCAATCAAGCACCAGAAAAAAATATGAAAAAGCCATCATAAAAAAAAAATGTTCTTGATCTGATTTCTGTCAGCTCGGGTAATATTTTAACAGCTACAGCTGAAAATATTACAGAGACAAGCGTATGCAAATCAATTTAAAGACTAATTTCACCATGTGACAGAGAACTGTAAAAATGCTTTATATATTGTTTATTAGGTTGTTTTTAATAGCCTAGATTTACAGCCACATCCTCCGATCACACGCTGCACACACACAAAATGAACAGATAAATTACAGCGGAGTGAACGATAGAGCAACATGTATATTACAGTACATACAGCAGAGGACATGCAGGTAGGACAGAACAGGATTATGTGCATCAAGCCACCGTCCTGGACTTTGAACACACCCTGAAGGACACCAGTGGTTGAAAACACACGCATACACACGCACGCACACAAACAGAGTCTTTCCCATAAAGCTGGGACATGCAAAGATGAATGTTACATGGGTTAGTGTTCCTCTTAATGTCCCCAGTTCTGCAGTGATCTGGTTGTTTACTCATGCTGCATCAGTAACGGGTATAAAAGCAGGAAGCTAATCGAATCAAGCCTGCAGTGCTTTGCAAAGGTTTTAATATCCCTTTTTGTGTGTCAAGTTAAAACCACAAACCTTAACATATATCAATGGATTTTATGTAACAGACCAACACATAGTTAACTGATTGTGTGCATAGTTGTGAAGTGCAAGAAAAATGACAGTATTTGTTTGAGGGTATCAGAGTAAGAGACGTACAAATGTATGCAACTGATTCTTGATTTTCTTTTGTAAAGAAAATGTAAAACCATGTATCCCTTTTCCTTCCATGTCATTACGCACTACTTTGCATACTTGTGTATCTCATAAAATCACCATCTGTGTCTATGCCAGAGCTAAAAATATAAAGGAGCACCACAAAAAGCAGCCTGCTATGATGGATGAACCCAGAGGCTTTATACTTTGAGGTAATGTTGCCCTCAAAGTGTCTTTCACACAAACATAGACACTGCCAAGCTCTTGTTTCCCTGCTTTGAAATAATCTAATGGCGAGTCAGGTGATTAGATCACTGCAGAAAAGGGAACCCACAGAATGAAAACCGTGCTTCCCCCTCCACACAGCACAGAAATGCAAAGATGAGGGAAAAAGAAAAAAAAAAAAAAACTAGCTTAATGCAGACAGTGAGCATTTGACACAGAAAAGGAAAACACGTGTAAAATGGAGATTATTGCAAATTAAACCATGAGAAAAAAGACACAAGTGCAAAAAAGTGCAGTGCCATTTTTGCAAACTCTGCTTAGTGACTATTGCAAAAAAAAACAAAAAAAACATGCAAGACGATAAGAAATTATCTTACATACTTACATTCAAGAAAACCTGATCAAGAAGCTGCTCATCACTTGCACATTACATCTATTTCACTAGCTATGAGGTGTGTTTAGCATATTGCTGACATTTCAATACAAGACAGGACTCAAACTATTTAAAGATTACTCCAGATTAGTAAGGAACAACTGACTCTGTAAACAAATACTGAATACAAATCAATTGTAGATATTTTTTCAGGATGTCATTGGATTCTGCACCCTAATCAGAAAGATGACCTATTAAATAGCAACAGATAAATGCCAATTCAGTCTTAACTGATGACATACCAGAGGAAATTTTAAGTCCTAAAAACAGAACGATACAGTGCCTTGCGAAAGTATTTAATCCTATTAAATATGTATATTTTGCAATGACAAAACCAAAAACTTAATTTTATTTGAATTTTAGATGATGGACCAACAAAAAGCTGCACATAATTTAGAAGCGGAAGGAAAAGGACATCTGGTTCCCGATATTTTTACAAATAAAAAGAGAATTTAGGATTTAGTTGATTTGTGAAGGGATAAGTGAGTTTGCATCAAATTTGAAAACAGACATCTGCCACACTTTTCACATTTCTTCCTATTAAACAAATTAATTGATCAATTAGTGACTTTGACAGGCAATTAGTTATAATAGATTTTATTTAGGCGTTTCAGAGGATGGGGTGCTGAATACAAATGCATGCACACCTTTTTTCAGATAGTATCTGTGACAAAAATATTGAGGACTCTGCATGGTTTGGCTTCCGCTTTACAGTTTTGCACTACTTCATGTTGGTTTACTTTACAGCATGAAATCTCGGAAGATTTTGATGTTAATGTGAAAAAGTTCAACGGTTATGAATCCTTTTGCAAGGCACTAAAAAAAAGCCATGGTAGCCAGTGCTAGATAGAAAATCATAAGGAGACATTACATGTGATTATAGACAATAATAGACACATATCTTACTGACAGAGGTTAAAAGGCACTAAAAAGGCAGTTTTTTGCAACTTTCTTAAAAGTCAACATTTTCGCCATTTATGCCTTCATTTTGATATAATCAGAACCACATTTTCTCCTGTGCTCAATGAGTAACTATTCAGTGTGGCAACCTAACAAGGCAGCTGTGAGTGTCTGTTTTGATATCATAAAATAATTCAGAAACAAGCAATTTTTTGAAATGCAGAAGAAAACTTTCCTACACAACAAGGATCCCAAAGGCAAGCCTCAGACTCCCTTCTCAGGTTTGTTAATGTGTCAACAGCTGAAAATCTGTTCACCTTCCTCATCACTAAAATTATGGCATCCATCCTCATCCTCTGCCTCCTCGTCCAGCTGGAGGCTCCCAAAGGAGAATTTGTTTCTTGGTATAGGAGAGCTAGCCTCCACCGTACTGCTGCTGCAGTTTTCTCTGTCCTCTCCCTCAGACTCGCTTGACTCTGACCCACTGGTGGTGGAGCCCTCACACATTTGCACAGCCTCCACGTGTTTGACTCCGACCTGTCCTAACCGTTTCTTTCCGGCCCGGAACCTCCCCGGTGCCATGAGACCGTTGGCTGTCATGCGGCGCTCGAGAACTGCCATGCGCTCAGCACGAGACATAACCGGGCGTGAATCTGGCCCTTGTGGAGATGCACCCTGATGTGGATCTGCACACGAGGTGTGATGTACTTTTTGGAGATTGTGTAAGCGAGGTGATCGGCTCGGGTGGGGGGAGCATCTTGTGTCATTAAACAGGGGAGGCGTGTAGCCATTCTGCTCAGTGTGAGTGAGAGAAGGTGCTCGGTGGGTGGGTTTATTGGCAGGGTTGGAGACAACACTCCTTGAGCCAAACGTATGTTGACCTGGGATGGGGCTGCTGCTTTGCCTCTCTCTGTTATGGCCTCTGATTTTCCCCACTGTGCTGTAACCAGTACTAAGGTCAAACTTTGGACGTGACTGCGTGGGAGACCGATACGGCTCATGGTTAATGTTGAGCAAAGGAGACTCCCTGTACTGCATCTTACCCAGTAAATGCTCCTGCTGGGAACCTGAACCCCGACGCAAATTGAAGTCCTCACCATAACTCTGATTTGTTCTGCTGGCCTGCTCCCTTCCCATGTTCAACTCACTATCTATACAACTGATGGCTGAGCTGCTGCCTTTGGCAAACCAAGATGCTGGACCTTGGCTCGGATGTTCTGGGGACATCTGTCGTGTTGACCCTCTTGATTCCTCAGGCTTGGAAACTGACTCCTTTCTGTCTTCATGGCCGTTTCGTTGATGGTTTGGGCTCAACTTTGAAGTTCGTGAAGCTGATGGGTCTTCGGCACTGACAAGCACCGACTCCTTCCAGTGACGCCGAGGAGGAGAAGAAGAGGAGAAGTCCTCAGGAACACCACTCTGACAGAGTTGGAAAATAGAAAAGAATTTCAGAAATGATGTAATTAATAACAACTGGGGAATTTAAGTCAATTCCTCCTCGCCTGAAAATATCCTGTTAGTTCCTTGTGCATGACTAAATGTACATTGCATGTACATTTAAGTGATCAAATGCACAGGAAACACCAAAATAAAATTGATGCTGCTAATTTAGCATCAGTCACAATGATATGTTATGATATTGAGAGAAAATAAAGAAGCAAAAATAAGCATGAATGGCAAAAAGACCAGTAAACATTTATGGTAACAATCACACTGGTGCAATGACATCTACCCCAAATCTCAATATATTTTATTATGGTTTAATGTGATAGATAAGCACAAAGTGATGCAAACTGTCACGTTTTTGAGTCTTGGCAGATTGTCAACTGGACTTTTATACAAGAAGCAATATTTAAGATACTAATTAGTTTGTTGACAATTACTGAGCTTGTTCCCATTTCCCCAAACTAATGCACAATTTTCCACAGCAGACTCACAGATGCTCAATTGTTCCCTTCAGAGTCAAGGTAAAACTAACTTGATATTAAGAGTGCACCCATAAGAGCCTTAGTTACCTTTTTTGTTAAAAAGATAAAAGTAAAGTTATCGTAAGGAGGTATTTTTCTTGAGCAACAGATGAACAGGAAAGGATGTCGATAAGTCGGAATGTAAGCTGTGCAACAGGAAGGTGTCCACAAAGCCGACTTGAACACTCAGATGTTTATGTGGCATTTAAAAATGTCAATAACACTTCTACTTCCACAACAGCAAAAGTTTGAACATGGAGGAGAGCAGATGTTATGCTAAATTATTAAAGTACCAATTGCACCATTGCTTTTCTCTTCAGTAGAACTGTACTGAGGGGCTAGATAAATGTGTAAGGGTAAGCTTCAAATTTGGAAAAAAGTAAAACATCTTCCACATTTTGATGTTAATAGATAATGTTAATAAACAATGTTAATTTAACAAGCTAACAATTGTATTTGAAGAAAAGATTTGTCAAGATAAAACAAAACAAACAGGGTCCTGATTCTGTCTACCCCGACTGACCCTGACAAATATTGGCAAAAAAACACTAAACAAGAAACCACGGCAACCTACCAGTTTGATAATTACAAAGTAAACGTTTCATAGAAATCACTCCAAGGAGGAAAAAAAATAACTGCTTAGTTTATTCTCCGTTTTTCGACACAAGTCAAACTTTTTTATTGTTTTCTAAATGGCTGATAATTTTTCAATAATTTAATGGAGACAAAATGTATAAAGACAAAATAAATGTTTGTATTGTTAGAAAGGTTGCATCTTTAATCAAAATTTAATAAAACCGTTGTCATTATTTTCATTATTTATCAACAATCACCTTAAATATTGCATATTTATCTTAGTATTGAGCTGAAATTTTAGTATTTTAACCACTCTATTTCATAATAACTTTAGATTATGTATTTGCGGATTCAGTGTTCAACTGGATTTGACTTAGGCGTATTAGAAAGCCTAAGTCAGAGGAAAATGGGGAAGCCTCTCTTTTTACTCATTTAATATTCCTAAAATTATGCACCGTTTCATTCTGCTTCACAGTTATGCATTGCTTTGTATTGAATCATCACATAAAACCCTTTGAAATTTACTAAAGTTTTTGGTTGTGACGTGACAACATGTGAAAAAAAGTGTGCGAAAAGTGTGAAAAGTATTGCAAAATAGTCTTCAGTAGCTTCCACTTCTATTTATTTATATTAAACAACAGGCTGTCAGGCAGCCTGTTGTTTAATGGAGCTATGGATCACTGGGGCTTTTGGGGTTAATATTTACTTCAAAACAAGCAAAAGGGTAAGTTTATAAATTCATAGACAACGTTCATTAATAACTAAAGAGGAATAACACAGGCATATATATAAAGCAACAAATAATCTATTGAGTACATTTATTGTGCATAGAAAGACTGACTTCTGATGGCACTTCATGGTGTCGAGGAGAAGGCAGCGGCGACAGGCGACTGTTGTGTTGAACTCGACTGCTGTATCGGACCCGGCTGTGTTTCCTGGCAGATGGGATGATGTAGGTCAGTGTTTTACATCGTGAAAGTCTTTTCTTGAACTCAGAACGCCCGGCATGTGTCTAGACTCTACCTTTCAAATGTGATCTTCTTGAACTCTGATTCCCTCACATAATCAATCACCTGCTTCTGTGTGCGACCGCTGCAGCATTAGCACATGAGAAATAATAATGAGTGTTTCTACAAGGGCAGTAGTAGACTATTAGGAAAGGTAAGTGCTTGTAGTCCTGTCGAAGAAAAAAACTCCACCTAAATCTGAAGGAAGATCCTCGTGTGAAGAGCATAGGCTTGGGTTTGGGTTTAGGTTCCTCAAAGAGGCGGAAGAAGGCGTGATATTCCACACAGATCTTCCAGAAGACTTTACAGCAATCCCTGCTGGCCATCAAAAACTCCAGAGTGTCCTGATAGGAGCTCTGAAAAAACATCAAGAAACATTTTATAACCCTGAAGCAATTTGTGTTCTCCAACTATGATGAAACAACATACATTTAGATCTGGCCTTAGCTTGATGAGAAAACGTTTTCGCTTGAAGCTCAACTTGCGTATTTTTGACCAGTTGAAGGCGTTGATCCTCGTGTGTGTCTAAGATGGTGAAAAATTGAATGCCTTTTAAAACATCTTTTTTTTTTTACAAAGTGAGAATAAGTAAGAAACACAACAAGCAAATTGATGTCTGTGTAAAGCTACCTGGAAGACCAATACGCCAGTGTGCGCCACAGCCAGACTTAACTTCGAACCTTCCCGATCCTTGGCAGGGTGCAGCCGAGTCCCGTAAAAATCCAGCTTGCGAGCAACCTCCAATAACTGAAAATCTGATTCTGCTGGTGACTGACCTCTACAACACACACATAAATGTAAATATTTACAGCTGCTAATGTTTCATCTGTATTTCTAAGGAGGGTGATGCCTGTAAAGTACATTCAAAAGCATGATTCTTCAATCACAAAGGTATTGAAAAACACTGTAGATGAAAATGCAAAAAGAAACAGGCAGATGACCAGAATCAGATCATTTAGGACTGCATCAATAAGGCCAGTCTGGCTGCTGTAATGCCATTAAAGTTTTTTGTAAATTTTTTAGTATTACTTTTTTAAGTAATACTCCTTCTACATTGTTTTGTTATCAAATAAAAAAAAAAAATCATTGAAACTTTTCCAATAAGGTAAAAAAAATCTTAATTAAACAAAAAGAATTTTAAATCCAACTCTCAGGGGTGTGACTAACTTTAGGCTTAACCGTGTGTGTACATTACACTACATAGTTCATACAGATCATACAAGTTCCTAATGTTGAGTTTTTGAAGAACAAATAGTGGATGGGTGAAGGAGCAGAAAAACTTAACTAACTTTCCTAATTCTCATTTGTAGATAAGCCTTCCTGTTTCTTGTGTGCCACTTAACAAGGGATTCAACTCAACATGGCACCCGGCCAGAGGAGCCACATATATCGTTATCAGCTGTGGTAAAAACAAGCTCTCTGAAGCTGCAGCTTCAGAGAGCAGTGAAGCTTGTCTGAAGCTGCAGCGGCAGACCACTGAGTGCTCATGGCCCACTGTGACGCAGAGGCCACTGAAGTGTTGGCAAAGCTTCTTCTTAAATAAGTTATGAGAAATACTTGATGGAGTGGCTGGATGGTGTGAGGAGAACTGGAAGGGTTCCAATAATATACTCCCAATGGCATTAAACTAGATAGAATGAAAAAGTGGTCAGACAAAAAAAGCCAAGTTCAAATTCACTTCTCTCAAACTTCTGCATCAGTCATCTCTAAATAGAGTAAAAAAAAAAAAAAAACTGGGTTTCATCCCACTAACCCAACTAAAGAGAGCTGTCTCGATGCGTGTGCGCGTGTGGGTGCGTGCGTGTGCGTGTGTGTCACTTGGTGATCTAAAAGAAGCTTATAATCTCCTTTTGCTTCATGTTTTTCTTCATCGGGGAAAGACAAGCTGGTCAAAGTTGTGGAGACGAAAATCTGATAAAATCTTCTGCAGTTTAAAGACTGCCAATTCTCCAATGAACTGGTATCGATCAAAGTATATCCATGCATTAGAGACGCAACTTGAAAATCATTCACATATGTTCTCCATGAAACCTGACTGCACTTGAGCTGTTTTGCACAGAAAAAGGCCAACAACATCTCTAGATGTGCAAAGCTGGAAGACATAAAGCCCAAAAGACTTGCATTAAGCTGTAAAACAAGTTATAAAAACCTGGCCAATGTAAGATTATATACTGTATGAGAAAGTGCTGTGTGTAGCACTCTGAGAAATAACCCATTCATTCAGTGGCTGCTTTCCTGAATGTGTCACTTGAGTAATAAAACAGCCCAGTGGGACAATAACAAAGTCTGCAACAACATTTCCTGTTCACGGCTGAGGAAAATAATGTCTGTTCACCCACTGACCTTGTGTTATTATTTTAACTGTGGTTTAAAGATCACACACTCACATATGCTTTGAGTGAAACTCCATGATTTTGTCGATCAGGGGCATCTGATCTGGAATGTAGTTGTTGTTTAGCAGGTGTGAGCGGCAGTGGCTCTCGTCAAAGTCCCCAATCTCAGCTGAAACCGAAGGAAAAAAAGGACAAAAAAATAAAGAAGTCAGCTTTAGAGTTGATGCTCCACGGGGAGAAACGAGCAAACACGCTTCAATCGCAACAGGATAAAGAAAGAAGTCCAGATATGACCAGCAATGGAAATGAGTCGTTGCTCTGCTGCAGCTCTGCAAGACTACATTCAGACATTAGACCGAGGGGTCTCCATAGCAACACAAAATTAATCAATTTGAAATGCTGCGCCGTGTGCAGCATGACAATGTTTGCTGATAAGCTGCGCATGAAAAGGGCAGCAGAGTATCTATAAAAGACAGTTGTCAGATCTATTACTGCTTTGGTGGTTTGAGCCAAGCGCATAAAACTGCCCTGCGAGCCTCACACTGGATGATGTGGGAGACCATCAGAGCAGCGCTGGTGTCGTTGCACATCATACGTCCACTGGAGAGATCCTGCTTGATCTGGAGGGCAAACAGGTACCTAGGCACAAAACACAAAATAGATATGTTAACAAGTCTGCAGAGGTGATTGGGGGTTAAAATGAACACAAGATTGAATTTTGCACTTTAGGAATTTATCAGTTAAAAAAAAAAAAGCTGTTTAGAGAGACAAAGAGTTTCCTCAGGTCACATGGATAATAGAGCTGCACGCCCACTCATTTGTTGCTTTGCATTATAAGCAAAGAAAAAGATGTACTGAAACTTTTTCATTGTTACAAAAACATACAAAGGCGAATTTTGTTTGTGTTGTTTAAGTAAATTAAGTTGTTGGGTTGTAGCTTTGAATTGATGCAAAATTCAAAAATAATAAAACTAAAAACAACCACAGACTATATAGTCATCAATAAATAAATAAAAAAAAAAGCACCAAATACTGGCTTAACATGTCTCCTCCATGCCTTATAATGGGATTACAATTGAACTAATAATTAAAAATATTTCATATGAACTGTATTGGGTACATTTTAACCCCTTGTTGCCTGAGTTCACTTATCACTTCTTAAAATAAAAAAAGAATTAACTGTGTTTTTGTCATCATGTAGAAAGATGCTAAATTAAGTAAATATTGGCATCTGAACAGAGCATATATAATAAATATTTTTAGAGATATAATGCAAATAAACAATATTAGGCATAGTAACAAAATGTACAGCCTATTTTATTCATGATGTTGTTAAATAGGGTCTGAAACTTAACTATAACACAAGTTTATGCGCAATCAATTCTGGTCCATCATTACAGTATTGTAAAGACAGCTGGATATTTTAAATTGACAACTGTATTTTGTTCAAAATCTGTTTTCTAGGTGAAAAACTAAAACTCTTGCTTACTGGTCGGTCTTCCTTTGATCTTCTGTGGTCATGACTTATGACAGAAAAAAAACTGTTCATCAACATAAGCAGCAGGCCCAGAATTTTCTGGAGGGACTAGATTTCAGGTCTGGTAAAGAGCTAAAGTGTGTTGTTAGGGAGAGGGATGTCTTTGGTATCCTTCCCGCCCAATCTTATGAAAGTGGAAGACACAAGATTAAAGGATTAATACAGTTGCAGCTAATTTGTTGGTGCAACAAGAGGGCTTTCAAGATTAATGACTGGGAAGGGGAACCACAGTTTCAGATAATGTTTTCAAGTAGCAATATTTTGAAACAAACATCAGCAAAAACCTCATTGTTACCATTTCTGTCTGAAGATAAATAGCAGGCTACCAACCAAGGTAGTTAAAACTTGACAAACTAATCAGCATGTTCACCACTGATCATTTGAAAATGGATTTAATCTCATTAAAAAATCCCAAATATTGAGATCTTATTGAAGTAGAAAAGGAAGCAATATTCATGGAAATGAGAAGGTCTACTCTAGAAATACAATGGACTGCCGCCAAGTCGCTGTTCAGAATTTGCCACGTTACAAAATTTTCTGTGAAACTTCACTCCAAATTATTTACTGGAAATCAGACTGTAGATTTTTTTATAGAGCATGACTAAAATATTAGAAATAAAATTCAATTTGGAAAGCTAAAATATCTAGGCACAAAGCCACTTGACATGCTGCTGGCAAGTGTTTGCAAACCAACTAATAATAGTACAACTAAAATAGGCCATTACACATATTTTTAGTGGGGGTCTTAAGTATTTGCAGATTTTAACTGCAAATATGTTGTTTTCATATCACAAAGGGTTTAAACAATTTTTAAGTCAAGATTATTGAACTGCAATACTCAGTTAATTCTGAAAAAGAATAACAAATCAAGCAACAAAAAAAGTCTAAGAATAAAACTACTGAATGTTTATGTTTGAAACAAACTAGACACTAAATTCTCTACATAACAGTAGCATATATATTAATAAAAAATAGTAAATAGAAACAGCTTTCTAATATCTTTCTTATATGAACAGTCAAGAAATTGTCTAAGCTTTATCAGTTGAATGTCAATTTTTTGTCTGTGCACATCCATATCTACAGAACAGAAACCAGAAAATCATTAGCTCTTCATCGCTAATCTTCAGAGGGCTAAACCAGCGAGATGGCAGCCATGACATTTGAATCCTATAACCTGAAGGGGACTAAATCATCATGTTTCATCTATGCCTCAGTTACAGCAGCGATCTTTCACACTGACATGTATACAAACGTACGTCTCTGTGCCAAGAAGAAGACAAACGCATCCCCCAGATAATGGGAGTAAAGACGATCTGCTCACCTCGTCAGCTCCTCCAGCAGCTGCGCATGGTCAGGGGGGAAAAACTTCACACTGAACCTCAGGGTTGTGTTTTTCGGTCCTGTGCAGAACAGGTTCATTAATAAAAGAACATTTGCATTTTAAAAGGAGATTATACAGAGCAGTTACTCTTTTATAAGCTCCAGGAAGAACAAGACTAAACAGCATACTGAAACACTTACGTCGAAGCTGCTTAATAATCGGTTTGATGTGGTCCAACCAAACCTGTGAAAGAACAGAAGAGGCTTATTCAAGAATGAGTTTTTGAACAAATAATGTGAGCAATTTTGAGAATAGGCTTTTTTTGTTGTTTACCGTCATGCTTTTGTGGTTTTGAAACTCCAGGCCAAAGTAGTCACCTTCAATCAGATTCATGTGGGAGCACACCAGGTCAAATAGCACCTTGCCTGACGCTTTTTGCTATGAACAAAATCATGAAGGACAACACTTAACACAAAGCAGAAAAGGTAAGCATTTTTTTTCCCCACTTTCAGTATTCCACCTAGACACATTTAAAGCATTTTATAAGCTTAAATACATCATATTATTTCTTAACGACAGAATAAATCAATATGCCTTGATGCTAAACAGTCACAAAGTTTTGTTAGAGAACATTAGCAAACAGACAGCATCAGGAAGACCAAGAAATGCTACAGACGTAAAGGGACAAACATTTGAAAAAGCTAAAGCAATTATTGTGTTATGAAACAATATTCCAAGCTGTGTTTAATCCAATATTTGAAACAAGACACATTACAAAACAACAACACATCCACTACGACATGATTGTCCCCCTAAGCTGACAGAGCAAGCAAGGACAACAATGAGCAGCAGACAAAAGGCCAATGGTAAATCTGGAGAAGCTGCAAAGATTCACAGCACAGGAGACTATTAAGTGTGCACTTTACAAATGTAGCCTTTATGGAAGAATGACGAGGAAAAATGACTTTTTTATTTTTCTAATAACTCCATAAGAAGCCCTGTTTAAACTTCAACATAAACCATGTAAGGTATATACATATTAAGGTTCTCAGACCAAATGAAAACAAAACTGAACAAGATGGTCTACTTGCAAAATGTGATGGAAGGATTGCACTATTTTTGTTTTATTCCCATGAGAACTAACTGCCGTTTCCATATGTTTTGGGAACCAAACATGCATAATCAACAGCTGGCGTCAGACAACTCGGAAGAACAGCAGAAGAAGAGCGTAATAGCAAACAGACCTTGATGCCCTGGGTGCATTACTTCCTTGTTTACAGAGGTTCCTTTATGTGCAGCAAAAGAAAATTCAAATTGTCCAGCTGATGCAGAAAAGATTTCTTTGTGTTTGCTGCCATGCTTGTTATTTCTTTGTGTGCAGTTTGACTGGCGCACAATGTGATGTCTCAGGTTTGCACTGAAATACCAGGTATTCCACAAAGCCCAACTAGAACCAAACTGGGCACTGGGGAACCTTGTTCTTCTAGAGCAAACACATGACACTGGTTCAAAATCATGCTCGGGAACTGGAATGGGCTCCAAACTGCATTGGTGGAAAAGCCTTGTGAAACATGGTGGATGCAGTATTATGTTGTGGGCATGCTTGGGAAACTGGTCAGAATAATAGTAGACTAGATGAAGGTTGTTAAAGACTTGAGACTGGGGTTGAAGCTCATCTTCTAGCAAACGTCCAGCTAGAGATATGATGGAATGATTTATATTAAATCAGAATAATGTGTTAAGCAGCCCCAGACTGGTCCTACTGGGACTTAGGACCAGTAAAATCTCAGATTTAAATCCAACACAGAATATGCGGTGAGACTAAACGAGTCTCACTTTTTTTTGAATGGGAAGAAATAATACAGTCTAAAAGTGTGAAGCTGGTAGAGACATGCTGCAAAAGAGCTGTAGAATAAACTGCATTGACAGATGGTTTTCAATGTAGTTGTGTTGAAGAAAAATGCACAATAAACTTTTCAGAACCATTTATCGTCTCACTACCTTATGCATAATCTTGTCTATCCTTGTTCTACTTCATAAAATCCTTAAAAACATTTTTTTTAAATCCTCAAAAAATTTGTGGCTGTTACACTGCTGTTTAGAAACACAAAATGTGTGTTTGCCATATTAGTTAAACATCATATGTCAATTTACTGTTAATAATGTATCACTTTCTGTGTCACGAATGTCTCTTTTGGCCTTTCTGCTTCCATGCTAGTGTTCAAAGAGCCTGCCAAAAATAAGTTTCCATCACGCATGTTGCAGCCAAAGGGGGTGGGTTGAACCTCGTCTTTGATCTGGATTTTCAGTGTCGCTGCTGCTGCTGAGGGCCCAGCAGCCTTTGAGGTGGAAATCGTATCAGGGTGGGATAAAAAGTTCCTCTGACCACCTCAGTCTTCCCTCAAGCACTACACAAATTTAACTGCACACTTTTGGCCACTGCGAGAAACACACAAACCTCAAAAATCTACCTCAATCAAACTGAGAAACATTCCCACATGGGGTCACATTAGTGTCAGGGATTTTTCCCAACAGATTTCTGTTACAGACACTCAGACACGGCTTGACTCACAGGCACACACACAACAGGAACACGTCTGCCTGGCTGCTTCCTCGTGACTGGTCTGCACCAGTGCACAGCATATCTCAGCTACAGAATGTGAGTGTTTGTAGTAGGAGTCCCTCCTGGCTTGATACCAATTCAGAGCGGTGCCTTAATACGTTTCAAGAAAGGAGTTCTTACATGAAAGGACAGGGACATGCTGAGGTGCATGCTAGGACAAGAATTACTCTGGTGCAGCTAAAGGGAGTTGTCGAATTTTAAATTTAAATGACGCTGCCCGTGTTCCTCTAAATACTTAAAGAATAAAAACTTAAGCTCTGTCAGCTTAGTCAAAGTGATTACACATCCTCAAGTAAATGAAAAACCTTCCCCCAAACAAGACAATCTACCACTTTTTCCCAGCTTGCACAGGGAGTTTTCTCCTACTGAGAGCCAGTTGTTTGCATATGGTGACAGAACCAGTAAGGGTGACTGCAGAGAAAGAGGTCACCAGTCCAAACATACATAGATACACACATTATTTAATTTCCTGAGAGAATGCTGTGTGTAAAAGGCAAAACATAGCCAGATTGAATTCAATGTTTCTTTCATTCAATGCGGTTAAACCAAGCATAGAAAAGCCATCAGCCTCTCATTGAGGCTTTTGTGTCCAGCCATGTAATTGTGCCATTGTTGGTAAAGAGGCCACACTCTGTGCAGAGACAGGTTGGGCAAAGACTGATTAAAGCTGACCAGCCCTTGATTAAATGCAGCTTTTGCATGCTGGAGTTATGTTATCGCAAAGGACAACACAAAAACATTGTTAATGATGCATCAGTCCCTCAGAGTGATGTGTGCACTGTTGCTTATCCAGCAAGAATAAACGCACCGTCAGTGCATCTTAAGGGGGCGTTGTTACTTATTTTCCTGCTACCTAGTGCCATTTCATGGCACAATTCAGCAACTCTGTTACCTTCAGTTGTCATGAAGCTGTTGTATATATCAAACATAACTTAAAAGAGATTTGATTTTGCCTTTAAATTGGACTCAGTCTCTTTAAGAAGCTCCTGCTCTTTCCGACGCTCACTCTTCGAGACATCTTCACAACAATGCTGCTCCATGATGCTGTTTACAACCGTACTTATGAGTGCTGAAAAGTAGTTCATATCTTAACCTCAACAACTGCGTTGTTCCACCACGTGTTGTTAACTGCTACTATTCTCAAGGAGCTAAGTTGGGAAGGCACTCGCACACACATGGAGCACATATGTGCAAAGCTAAAGTTAAAGAAAATGACACGCTAGGTAACGCCCTCTTTAGAGCGTTGCTTAGATGGAGGCCAATAAAAGGAATTAGAAACTATTGTTAGGTGCCATTTTGCTATGTTAGCACATAAGGATAGCATGAAAAATGGACCAGTGTTGCATTTTAGTCTTAATAAATGGGATACATGAATTCAACTCAATGACTCTTCTTCAACCTCATACATCAAGGACCTAAATGGAGAAAGGATAATTCTCCACAAAGCACAATGAGAATCATTATCCATAAATGAGAAAATAAGCATTCTCAACCTTGCAACATTTGTCCAAGAACACAAACTCATATATTATATAAATTCATTACACATAGAATGAAATACTTTCAAGTCTTTATTTCTTGTAATCTTAATGATTATGGTTTATAGACAAGACCAAAATTCAGTGTCTCAGAATCATAAAATTACATTAGATCAATAAAAAAAAGCCATTCTAAACAAAAATATCAGGCTTCGGAAAAATTTTAATTTCTATGCACTAAATACATGGTGGCAGCTCCTTTTCCAGGAATCACTGCATTGATGCAGTGTGGTATGGAGGTGATCAGCCTGTGGTTCTTCTGGAGTAATGGAAGTCCGGGTTGCTTTAACAGCAGCCTTCAGGTTATCTGCATTAATGGGTCTGGCGTCTTTCATCTTCCTCCAATACTCCATAGATTCTCTTTGAGACTTAGGAAAGGCCAGTTTGCTGGTCAATTGACACAACAACACATTGGTCACTGAAGCAACTTTTGGTACCTTTTGCTTTGTGGGCAGTTGACAAATCCTGCTGGAATATGAAATCAGCTTCCCCATACACATTGTCAGCAGAGGGAAACATGAAGTGCTCTATAATTTTACCCATGGTGCCAATAACTGTTCTCTGGGCATCTGTCTTCCCCATGATTATGTAGCCTCCTGCCCCAGAATATAACCATTTAGATGCCCAGGAAACCTCTGCAGGTTTTTGAGTTGCTTTGCTGATTAGAGTGTGGCACCACGAGTTTCCAATGTTTAACTTTTTCACAGTATTCTGAATTTTGGGTATTTATTATCTATAAGTCATAATCATCAAAGATAGAAAAAAAGGCTTGACAGGTTTCACTATGTGCACTGAATCTATGTATGAGTTTCACTTTCTGAAATTAGTGACAAAAATATTGAACTTTCTCACATTGTTAATTTTTTTCAGATGTATACATGTAGATAAGCAACATGTTTGTAGCTTATCTACATACATTACAAAATATTACTGTTAATTTTATGGGAAAATTGTTTTTTTCTCATTAGTTTTTTTTTCTGCCCCAAACTGAAAAACAAAAAAAGTGTAGACACAGTAATGCAAATCTTTTGTCTGTAATACTGACTTAGTGGTGAGTGGCTCTTCATCATAAAACTACATTACAACAAGAAAATAATGCCAAACTCAGCACTTTCCAAAGGTCGACATAACCATTTAACAATGCTGATGTATTTAAACGTATATGTAAATGTTTAACCTATTAGGATTATGTAAAATCCACAACAAATTCAAGCCACATTTTTTATAAAGCTGTTTATGTTTCATAATTTTACGCTGGAAAGCATCATTAATAGCACAAAATTTATGTAATTTTTGAGATGAGTGTATTGCCGACTGGAATCGTAGGGATATAGTTCAATCATCATGAAAAAGATCTGTGACCAAGAGCGTGCGTGTCTTGGAGCCTTCGTTTCAGCAGAAAGGTTACATTTTTAAGAAAACATTGTGCCCTGTAGTTGACATTTCGTACCGTGTCTGCAATGGCAACAAAATGTCAGCAATCTCCATTTTTATTACCTTTATCTGTAAAAGCATAGTAGTCACATGTTTTCATTGGATCAGTAAGTTCCAGGAAGAGATGACGCAGTCCGAGTCAGCAGGCATGAGGGAAGTGTCTGTCTGGCCCAATTATGTTTGAACCCAGACTGTACTACTGTTTACATGTGTCTGCATCGCTACACTGACCTCTGCATGCTCAGGCTGACAGAAGATGGCTAAATGAAGATGACAGCAATGTCTGTGCAAGCCTGCTTTCTACTTCGGGGTAACCCCCCACCCAGAAAAGATCTCCCCCTCTACATCCCAACTCTTGTTAGTAAGCTCCAGTCAAGACAAAAATGCGACTATAAAGGTCAGGTGTAAAGTAGCTGTGCTCTCCCAAAACTGATGCCCTCCAGGAATTGTTAGCATGCTCCACTTCACCCAAAATAACCCAACAACTGGCGGTTCTATCCAAAACTTCAACTGCAGGTTTTGCATTTTGGGTTGGGGGAGGGCACCATGGGTGGCAAAGAGACTGCCAAAGCCTTTAGGCTCCAGATAGAATGAAAGAACAAAGGGAGTCATGTCCCCTTTAATATTTTGGTTGTGGTGCAGTGGATCAGCTGAAGTTGACAGTCAGAGCAAATGGGGGGAGGGGTTCATTCAGAGTTCCCACCCGATTTTCAATTTTATAATTCTGTAACTCAGATTCCCAGTGTTCTCATTCTTCCTGAGCTCAATTTATAAGGAAAAAATGGATGAATGGTCAGACATATGGATGGACTGACGTATTTTATCATGGAAAGCCAGAAAAAACCTAAATCAAATAACTCGCTTTTACAGACTGAGTGTTCTTTTCCAATATTCCAGCTATGTTGTCCCTATAGCACCCGCTGGTGCAGTTATAGTGTAAAAGATCAAGAATTTGTCACATCCCAGCAGGCAGTTTTCAGCTGCGCTTTAGATCAGACGGTTTAAGTCAAAGGAAGGAACAAAGAGAAGAACAGACAAAAAAAAACCTTTGTTAAAGTTGGCACTCAAGATATTTAGAGTCGAATAAAAAATGCTGAGTAAAAATCTAATCAGAAAAAGACTTCAAAATTTTATACATTTTCAAACTCAAAGATTTTCATAGCAGATGATGTAAAATTATGAAAATTTCAGCATAAGACATTTAGCTAGTGATTTTTCTCTTTAAAAAAAAAAATATATATATAATTTTTCCAGTGTTTTCCAAGTGTGGCTAGTCTAAGTGTTGATTTCCTTGATAATGTGGATTCTCATCTTCACTGATATTTCCATGAAGCTGCCAAGATTTCTGAATTCACTATAGTACATACAATAGATTGACAACTTATAGGTTTAAAAGAGCAACTTTGCTTAACTTTTTTAGCCTCCCTGTTAGCTGATAAAAGGTTTTCTCTCTTGCACTCTCAACACCCAATAGAACCACAGACAACGCTCAATATGTTATGAACCTCTTTTTACAGGTTTTGTACTTCATATGACTTCATATTTAAACTCCTCAATGAGACTAACAGGTTTTTAGTCGTCTTAATTCTGTAACACTACTAAAAAAACAAGAGCATCGCTGTCAACCAGTAGCCCGGTAGTACTCCAGTATAGTCCATTCATAACCAAAAAAGTTAGAATATTTGTGTATTTTTAATGGGCCAATCTCTGTCCAGGAGAAAAATTTAATTTTTTTTTAAAAATAGTTTATTTCCATTTTGCTTTAAAATCCTTATCCAATGGGTTGCAGAAGTTCAGCCTGTTTAAAAATGGCCAATTGTGATTTTAAAAAGAGTGTGTATTTTTCTTTGGGTTCTGTCAGCAAAACAGAAACAAAAAAAAAGGGAAAAATCAGTTAGTTGAATTAAAATATCAGTCCTGATGTGTCAGAGCAAAGGTAAAGGATTTAGTCTCCATATTCTTAAATCCATGTAAAAAACAATTTGTTTCTCAGAAATTTAGATTATCTTTTAGACTGGAAAGAAGTCTATATTTTCTACACTTAAATTTCCATTACTCATATTTATTTAGAACTGGAATATTATAAAATCTCCTGGTATTCTTTATTGATTCTCTCTTGAGGACTAAAACATGAGTAAAGAGGTCAAACGTTCAGCTCTCATTACAGTGACGTGGCAGCAGAAAACCCCAGGAACAATCTTGGAGAGTTTTAAGTGAACCATGGCTTTCCTGATACCGCCACTGAGGGAAGGGCTGAGATTACAGAGCTGTTTACAGTAGCCGCCTGTAATATTCCCACACTGCATCTTCCTTTAACTCTTATGAAAAACATATGCAAAGACCCAACTGAGTTCTGAGCAAACATCTATTCATGAAAGTGCTGTGAAAATGTTTCCACATGATGTTTGTATAAGTGCAGGTATGTGTACTGTAAGGGAAGGACAGGACAGGGAGGTCAGCTGCAGCTAAAGCTCATTGAGATTCAGGTCATGCTCTGCAGAGGTTCCCAGGGTGACTCTGCTGCTGCGCGAAGCTGACAGAGAGATGGGAGGAGGGAGGCAATCCTCCGGATAACCCTGTGAACCTGACATACAGATGCAATGCCAGTGTGCAAAGCAGTGTGCTTGTGACTCATAAAGACTTTATTTTAAAAAAATAAAGTGAAGAAATGTCTATGTTTTTATGTGGCTTGTGGGAGAAATAAAGGAAAATGTGTTTTTTGTTGTTTTTTAAATGGTCCAAACTCTGATGTTCAAAAGGAAAAATCTCAACAGAACCGAAAAGAAAAGTAATAATTGGGTTGCCACAGCTGTCAGAGTCATTCGGTCACAGTAAGCCAGCCTATAGGGCCTGAGAGGACAACCATGAAAATGATGTCCTCTAAGATTCACCAAAGCCCCCGCCTTCGCCTCCTGTTCTTCCCTCTCTTTGCTCACCGCACATTATTTTTTCCATACTTACGTTCCCAAGACTCTGGCCTGCTGGAAACATATTGATTTTGCATAAAGTATAATTAGATGTCCTGTTGTGCTGCTGAATATGCAACAGTACAAAGCTGAGCGCATTTGTGCAAAGACCACCAACTGTTAGACGAAGGACCATGTAGCAGAAGACAATAACAGGTTTGTAGGCCAAAAGTAGAGCTTTGACCAGTCAGAGAAAGCATAAACGAGACAGTTTTCTTTTTTTTTTTTTTTTACTAGCACAAATTCAACGGAGCATCTGGAAAAAGGGGAAAGTATCAATATATTAATTATAAATGTGTTTTTTTTTTTCCCCTCTCTCAGCCATTGGTTTAATAGAAATCTATTTTTGGAACCCAATTAATATGTCTGATTGGGCACTTTCATACTTTAACCAAACCAAAATGAGCTGTGAAAGTTAATATGTGATGCATTTGTGAATATATTATTTGTCTCTTTAAAATTATATTTTGAACATATTTCAGAAGGTTTTCAGGTTGCACAAGTTGAGTGTTTGGTGCAAGTTCAGAGAAAAGGTGTGATTATTTTCTATTATTGAGTTAAGCTAAGTGTGGCATCAACACATAGTGTTATAATTATATGTGCCTAAGTTGATCTGAGTAACAGATCAGTTTTAAGTATGAAGGATTTATTTCAACTAACTCCGGTTATAATCGGTGTGCCTCTTTGTTCAAATGTTATAATTGCCTCATGAATTAGGATCCGGTGACAGCCCTCTTTCTCTCATAGCAGTGAATCTGACAAAGTTCTGTGTGTGCAGACAATCAATAGGTTAATTAGGAGTTTAATTAGGTGTAGCTGTGACACACAGCTCCCACAAGGTGAGGCCAGGAAAGAGACTTTCATAGTTAGTCTCATTTAAATAAACATGCCAAATACGAACTATCACTGATTTGGAAAAGTCATGAATTACTTTTCATGTCATGGTCTTGTGCTTTAGAATATTGATGAAACTTAGAACGGGTTACTCTTAATTTATGTTGACTTATTACTTTATTACTTATACTTTTATTTTTTGTTAAGCCTGTGCGTCAGGATTATCCTGGAATTTACACTTGTTTCTATAATGTGTCATTTTAATCAAGTATCTGAAAATTATAATCAGATCAGAGGACTTATTCTGAAGTATTTTGCAAGGCGACAACCTGCTTCAGAAAAATAAATAGTGTACCAAGGGGAATAAACTCAACCAAACCTTAAACACTATGTGAGTTAATCTCAAACAGGCAAATTATTTGAGAATCTAAACAGAGATCAAGAAACAAACTGAAACATTATTAATAGCAATAAACCCTTACAGGTCTCTGCATGATATCCAATTGAGAAAACATAGTTTTGATGTAGTACAATGCAGCACTATTTTCCAGTTTTATGCTTCTTTTACCAAGAGATTTCATAAATACAGCTGTGGATTAATTGCATCTGCACCAAGTGTGAAATATTTACCTAGGTCAAAATTCCAGAAGAAATGTGGAAAACTTTAGCAGGAATGTGGGCACCTGTAACTTTTACCCCTGTCAAAGTTGCCAGCTCAGCAACTTTCTTGCTATATTTAGCGACATTTCAGACAAAAAAAATGGTATCAACCAAAATTGGAATCGGCAGGTCAGGCTTTTTAAAGATCAGTAACTGGCAATTGGCCAGAAAACTGCAATCGGTACAATCATAATGATTCGTAAAATCAAAGCTGATTAAGATTTAATAAAATTGCTGATATTTAACAACACCTGTTGTACAAGTCTGCTACAGTACCAGATGTCACCATGCCAACAACCCCAGGACACTACCTTGTCCTGGGGTGTTCCATCAACACTCAAAAGCCACCTCATTGCAGACCACCACAGTTATTTCTGGAGAGATACTAGCTGTAAAGAAAGATAAGAGCTTGGAGCTTGTGTGGTGTTAAAGAGCAGGCAGGTCTCAGGGGGAATTTGTTGGTGCGGTTTGTTCCTTTAGCTATAATCTCCTTCAGTAATAAATAATGACAGCTGTGCATGCTGCTCTGCTGGTGAGGCCAATCAATTGGGCTTCTTGAGATTAGCCTTAAACTACTTATCCCACAGAGTAGAAAATCCAGAGGCCCCTAGTCCTGTGATGTCAGGAAAGTGTATAGAGGATGGCTGCTGGGAGGGAACATAAAAAAAAACTATGTAAATAAGGTAAATAGATTAGGAATTATGCTGATATTAAATTTTACTCTAATGGGTTCCAAAGATGGTTTGTTTTCAAGTCCAGCCAAATGTTACTCTAAGTCTCCATATACTGTTCGTAGTATATCTTTCCAACATTTTAAAATGAAGTGTGTTTTATCTTGTTGGACAAAGAGAAAAAAATACCTTGCAAAACTTTATCAGCAAGATTTGTGAATTTGCAATGAATTGATGCATTTCACTCGATGCTGGAAGTAGCTAAATTAACAGTCAGATACTGTTAATTTAGTATCTTCAGATACTAAAAAAAATAATATTGTTAATTATTTTTTATTGCATTCACTGCAATAAAAAATAAATAAACCGCACATACAAAACACAAACTATTATCTATCAATATACAATTTCTGTGCATATAGTCAAATAACAAAGAACATATAGGACAGAAACTGCACTGTATGTATATGTTTATTTTTACATTTGCAATTGGTTAGTCAACTAAGATTTCCTTGTCAGAATATACCTGAGCTAAGAACATACAGGTGTAAAGACAAAAGCCTTCGAACCAAGCCGTCACTTCAAGGAAAGGAAGATTAAGGTCAGCTTCCAGAGAATCACCCTCACTTTAAATAAGCACTTCTGTTGTAGCCGCTGAGTGTTCAACAAGTTCTCTACTTAATATAAAGACAAGAGGGACTTCTGTTTCTAAGCATGTAGGAGAATTTAGATTTTGAAAGAAATATGAAACGTTTCATTTTACTTTAATGATTGGATTTTAAGATCTATTCTTAAAGCAAAATGTATTGTTCACGCATGTTGGCATGGTGTTTAGATACATCTGAAATTTGACCCAAGGCATTACTGCGGTTGTGCTATACTGACCAAGAAAAACATCATCTTTGTGCTGCTGATGTTCCCTTTTTGTAGTTGGAATTGCCTGAACAAAGGTGATGCACGATTTCATGCTTTGAAAACGCTCCTTAATCAATGACAACATTTACAGCTCCTGTTCAGCTAAGTATCATGACAAAGATGAGCCCCTTCACGGTGATCCTTAAATTAATCAGCCTAGTTTCGTAAAAACTAGGCATAGGTATCAAGGTATACCAGGGTAACAAAAGGTTACTGTTTCCAATGCACTAAAATGTCTCGCCCTACCACTCCTGTGGGTTTATACAGCTTTTATTGAGCTGAAAGAGACGCAACATACAGTAAGATAGAAGATTCCTACCTGTCTGAGTACCCAGCAAAAATGAGCTCATTGTACTTCAGTTGTCTTCTAAATAGCTAGATGGTATGATAAACATTTGAAAACTACTAAATTTAAAAACTGTTAAGTACAAAGTTATACACAGCCTGAGCAAAACTAATAAAGTAAGGGAAAAATCATACACATTGCCTTTAAAAATTATAAAAAAGATGTGCAATACAAGTGGTTGAAATACTTTTCACTTCAAATGTACTGGGCTGAGTGGGGCAAAAATATTACAGTAGGAATTTTATATTTTGTGACAGGTGAATTTGTGTACCTGCACTGAGAATTTGTGGAGGTGTAACAGTAAAAAAAGTTATTTTTCACACAGTTATGTGGATTTGTTTTACACTACCTGTTTTGGATCAATTGGGGTAAAACTGTTAAATTTAAGATTTTTTTTTAAGTGTGACTCAAAGAATACAACTTGTGTACCTGTATTTGTAGAGGTGTCAACATTTTGTATTTGTGAAAGACTGGAAAAAATACAATTGCAAACTATAGGATTTTCCTCTGACTTGAATTTCACAGACACAAGACATGCATACAGCATGTCGCAGATTTTTTCAGGCTGCTAAATAAGGAGAGAGTGAGACTTTCAACAGGCTACAGGAAGGCTGATTGTATTACTATAAATATGCATCTTTTTTTTTTTATTCAATTATCTGTTTATTCCTTGAGGTGATAGTTTAGTAGACCCATCAGCTCCAAGCCCTGCTTCTTTAAATTCTTTAGTCATCAAATAATGCCCCACAAAAACATTAAAATTATTATCTGAATTTTGTGTAAACTCAATCCACTATCTCTTGATGGCTCATTTACAGAAACACCAAGGACGCCATCTGTACAAATTATTTTGAAAAGTGTAGTGCAAAACGAGGATAGAACAATATCAAAAACAATCTCCAAGAAATCTGGTGTGAACATTTTCTTATGTATATGTGGAAAAGTCAAATGCTCTGTATTATGAAACAATCAGGAGTGAAAAATCTAATCTGTTTCATTTCATGCAGCATGAATAGAAGGACACGGCATTATGCCTAATTTCCTGTAGCAGAACCTTCAGATTACTTTTTTTTCCACCTTGTATAAGTAACACAGCAACTTTGTGTTAGTTACATACTGAGTGGTTGAAACAGCAATAAAAATATGTGCAACATTTGCATTCCAAAACTCCATTCACACACCTTCTGCAGCACTAGCTTGAACAACTGCCATTCCCTTCTGCATTTCACATAGCTCAGATTAAACCTCCAGGCTACTGAATCACCGCACCTCCTGAGCGTGACAACAGTGTTCGCTGTCCTGAGCTGAAATCTCGCATTTAAGCTTGATGGTAGGGAATCTCGGGGGACAAGCCAAGAGCCTGCAAACAAACTGAGTTAAACAAGAATTTTAGTCACTGAACCTGTTCCCCTCTACTGGAAGTCAAGCCTGACCAGCATCTGTCATGATTGGGAAGAATACAAGAACCTGAACTAAAAGGAAGAAACCAGTTAAGATTTTATTAGGCAATTATCCACATAGAATAGCTTATTTCAACCAATAGCTGGTGTAAAATGTGATTCAATTTCAACAGTGCAGCTAGGCTTGATTTTTCATGTAACAATCTTATAATTAGTCAAACCAACGCCAGCATTTTTGGAAGTTAAATTGCACAAAAGGCCACACCCTGAATCCATTTCTGAAGCACACCCTAGCTCTTTGGTTAGTAAAAAGACCAGTGCTTTGGCTAAATGCACATTTAGCCTGGAAATATACATACTGTGGTCAGAGTGCTGGAGTTTAAGTGGTCTCAGAGACTGAAATCACCCACTCTGACTGATTTAACAATTCATAAGCAGTGAAGGAGACCAACATACAGGTTTCAGAGAGTAAGAGGTGTGTTAGGTGTGTGGGGTTGAAAGCTTCAGGAAGCCTACTGTGGGTGCAAACAGGGCTTAGAGTCTCGCAGTGCTGGCTGAGTGAGCGTGATGGATTTTTTTTTTTTTTTTTTTTAACTAGAAAAGATCTCCATGGCAACCTCATATATGCAGCATGGCTGCTCTACTCTGAAGCTGCCAAGTATGAATCCATCAGCAACCACCTTATTTATTTTTCTAGGGAAACAGACATCAGGCATGCAGGAAGAGAGCTTTTTCCATAAAACTGATGTTTTACAAATTAATACTAGCAGTTAGTCCTCCACATGCCTGTGTCCTTCGTAACTCCACACTTTTGGTTACAGACAACTCAGAGTCAAAACTGTTTTTGTACAGCAAGCAAAAAAAAAGTAAAAAAAGAACAAAAAATTATTTATTTCGTAACTGTTTTTAACTTTCACTTTAAAGAAAAGTTTATTAAAATATATTAATATAAATACATTTTCTCCAATATCAATTTTGCCATTTACTAAATTCCTGATGAGCCTTAAGTTTGGAGAGCAGCACAGAGAACAGCCTGTCAGAATTTTCCTAATAAATAATAGACCTCAGAAAACACTACTTCCTCTCAAATTCTTCAGCTCATAAATAAAAAGATGCAACCAACCCAAAAATAATAATCTGCTGACATTGGAGAAAGATAATCGGCATTGGGAGGTCCTTAAACACTTCAACCTTTCAAGCAATGATACACAAATACCAACCTAAAGCTTGGCAAACACCTGGAGGAACTGTGTATCTGTTGAACTTATCATACAAACTACTTCTCAGTTCAATGCTCCACAGAATGGGTGGAAGTGGAATTAATGAGAAGCGATGCTGTGATGACGGGCTGAAGCTGGACTGTCGGAAAGAGTTTCTTAAAAAAAAACAGAGGACCAGTTTCAAGGATTCAGACAATTTTCTTTTAAGTCATGTTTGATATATGCAGTGTTTCTATAATATCTGAAGGTTACTTTAGTTACTTGAATGTGCTACACAACAGCACTATGTTCCAGAAAACTACAAAATACCACCCCTTTAATATCAATTGTTGTGGAAGGAATTTTAGGACCATGACAAGTCTTCTGGTATTACACCAAGAAAAAAATCTCTAAGACGAAAGATTCTCTATGTGTAATCCTTTAAATTGAAATTGCCATCCATTAGTGTCTAATTTAAACCCCATGTTTCACATTCAACTGTGCAGTGTGATCACCCACTCATACACAGCCATAAAGAGTTTTTTACCTAACTATGTTTATCTACATTTAACTAAATGGAACAACACTGTGAGAATCCAGACTAGACCACTGAGTGAAACCATGATATTAAATAAAGAAGAACTAATATTAAAACCATGAGACCTACAACATATAGATCATGCTATATTGTTCACATTTCTCCGGGATAGAGTGTGCTCTTTTGTTAAAAGCACAAATCTACAACTGCCCTGTGTACTTGAATCAAGCAAGGTCATTTGATCTCTTAAGCTGAGATGAACTGCTTAGTGTGAATAAATCCAGACTGTGTCAGCACTTAACATCACCGACCCCCTTTATTCATCGTTTGCTCCTGACAAGGACACAAACAGAAAGGTTCCGTCAAGAGTGAGGAAAAAACCTGAAAGAAGTAATTGTGTGTGCACCTACCACTTCTTTAAAGTTAAGAGCTACAATACAAATGACAATCGATACAAGCATTCTCGTGTACTATTAATTTGGTACCGACTGAATAAGAAGGCATTTTCTCATTGCCCACAACTAACAAAGCTCGGATTCTTAGAGCACTAGACCTAAAGAAAAGTAGAGTCATGGGATTCAAGCACTGGTCAAAGACACAATTGCATTCCTCTTAATGGAATGAAAGAAAAAATTTAACTTAAGTAAAGACATGTGGATTAGCTGATGGAATCTTCTCCTTGGATGATATTCAATGTTAGATATTTAATAGTTTCTAGACTAGCAATGTCCTGCCAATAAAATCATCCTTGATCAAGTATTAATTCCTCCTGAACCTTTTTGACTTATTACAACTACAAAGTTTGATGCAATTTAGTGGAGTTTCACACAAACATCCAACAAAGTTGTACATAATAGCGATGTGAAAATGAAATAAAACTTTTTATTACCTCTTTAAGACAAAAAAGGGGAGAAAAAATGTGGTGTGTTGAATTTAGAAAACTGGGAGTGCAACCTTACGGGCAACTACAGGGGACATTTAGGGTTTAAATGTTGTAGTTTGAGGTAATTTTACTACTAACTTGTCCTTTAGTCTCACTGAGCCAGTCCTGTTATGAATAGACATTGGACAGGCCCCCCATACATGCAGAATTAGTTTTTATTGTCTAAAAGCAGAAGTAGACAACAATGGACCTCTTTCATCATGAGATCACTTGTTTTTTTTGTCATATTGATTTCTCGGTGTTAAAAATGTTTGTTGGGACTAAGTGTGGTTACTGACACACATGTCTAATAAGATAAAACACACTTCATTTTAAAATGTTTGAAAGATTGTGTTGTACTAACCACAGTATATGGAGACTTAGAGTAACATTTGGCTGGGCTTGAAAACAAACCATCTTTGGAACCCATTAGAGTAAAATGTAAATACCAGCATAATTCCTAATCTATGTATTAATACAACACAACAGTGATAGAAATGCAGCACAGGACTGGGGGTGTTTACCTGAAGCAGGGAAGCAATGTCAGTGATGTGTTTTTTTGTTTTAATTTTTTGATGGCATCAAAAGAATGGGGACATTTATAAATATCATGACAATAAAATTTGAAAAGACTTATGAGGTATAGGTATGTTTGCAAGATAATGTAAATATGCAGATTTATTTTGCTTATTTTGATCCATTTTTCCTTCTCCTGTCCTCTTCTGCACACCGCTACATCCTTTCCTCAATCTCTGCTTCATTCACACAAAGTTTGTTTCACACATTTGCCTTTTATATGCCCACAAGATCCCAGATTCAATTACAGCCAGAGAGAGGCAGGCTGCACAAGTGCAGCTGAAAGGAATTCAGCACTGAGATAATGCACCATGGGACTGAGTTCTGTCTACAGGTAGAGCTAAAGCAAAGAAAAGATACAGGCACAATAAGAGGCAGCGGCTTCTGCTTTTAATTACACCTCCAACGTGGCAGGAAATAAGTCCTTAACTCATCAGGACACTTCAGGAGAGGAGAGCAGCAAAGGTGAACCCAGAGCAATGCAATAAAATGAACTACTGAAGGATAAGGATAATCCCAAGATACCCCACCGCTGGTTGGCTCTGACATGTTAATTAGCCCCCTGAATCTGAATGAGAAATTCATAATTCATTGAAGAGCAGAAGTGCTGCAGCGAAGCAGCTGAGGCAAACATACTCCAAAGAAGGTTTCACCATTCATATGCAACCAGAAGATCAGAGAAAACGTGCAGGCTTCGTCTTTAATGTGCAGCAATGTCTGAGGCTCAGTCAAAGGGTCAAGAGCTTAATTCAAGGATCAAAAAGATGTCATTACAGGCTAAAAGGTGTCTGTGAATGGAGTCTGTCACCAGATTACAAAAAAAAGGCAGCAAAAATTTGTCTTTCCCCTCATTTGTAAAATGAGATAGTACATGGCGATTCAGCAGGTAATCGTGTGCATCCACATCTGAACCAAACAAACATGTAGGTCCGTCACAAAAAAACGCATTCATCTTGGTTACCATAGAAACAGCACTTATTATAGAGGCACCAGTTTTCCCAAAGCACCTGTGCGCAGTATAGAAGGCAGCACAGAATATAATGCCAGACATAGGATGACAGCTTCCTTGTGCTGGTACATATAGTAAATAATGCAGGGGGAAATAAATTATAACAACATAGCTATGTTACAGCAGCTGTATGTCTGGTTCTGCTAAGGAGAAAGTGAAGCTTTGGCATCTGATGTAAATCTGCCATTATGATGAAGATGACTCTATAAGCAGTTTATAGACAAATATCTATGATCAAGATGCTACTCAGAGAGATGGCTGTGGTGAAGCCAAAGAAACTACAGCAATGTAAAGGAATGACGACATGCATACTTTAAAAAAGCATGTAGCAGTTTTTCCAGTGCTAAACTGGTGCGACTGCTTCTTAGCACCGACACCGCATGCTTTGGCTCTGGCAAAGTAAGACTGATTCAATCTCACCAGCAACTCTTAAGTGTTACCAGATAATAAATGCTTTCATCAAACACAGGAAGTGGGATCATAAAAACGTTGTGAATAAAAATATGGAGAAAAATTTAATAAAAACTAAAAATTGCTCCAATCACCATATTCTTACTTTTCCCACCCCTACTTAGAGAAATTAAAGGACAGAGACAACATAGGAAACAGGAAATGATAGTAGGAAGGGAAAATAGGGAGAAAAGGAAGGAAATAATTTATAGTCAAAACTATTACATTCTACTTGAAACACTGTAATTCCTATTTAAAGCCCTAATGGTAAACATTGCTCTTAGAGCAGCTGGTCAGAACTGCATGAGCATCAATAAACACATATTGTTATTTAAAAAAGCCTTTGATAAATTAGCTGGTCATATCAGGATATCCGTTTGCAGTGATATGGAGACAAATGACATGATTTCTTTGTCTCCCTTTACGGCAGGGGTCTCAAACGCCAGTCTGGTGTCCTTGATAGGTTTCTGCTTCAACACACCTGAATGAAATAATTAGGTCATTAGCAGGACTCTAAAACCTGGCTCCACTGTGGGATGTAATTTAGCCATTAGATACAGGTGTGTCGGACAAAAGATGCATTTAAAAGTGGCAGTGAAATGGCTCTTGAGGAATTCAGATTATTAGGAGAGGTCAAACATTTACTCTAGATCCATTTAAAGTGATAGCAATAAAAATGACTGAGACCAAACGAGTTCAGAACCAAACTATTACCACCCTGGTTAAGCACTGGAACTGCTTTTATGGAAAAAAAACTGAAAATAACATAGAAGATAAAACCTTCTTCACATTTGCTAAAAAGCAAATATTCCCTCAGAAGGGCTATAGATCATTATTACTCATTTCTTGTACATAGACAGATATGGCATCACTGTGTCCAGATGTATCATTAAACAGCTGTCACTTGCATCAAACATTATGTTAAGGGAAGATGAAAATATTCCTAACACATTGGAATAATACAGATGGATGGCTTAAGATCCTTTGACAAAACACTTTCAAAGGAGAAATACGTCAATATTTTTTACTGCTTTTTGTTAATTCTGGGAGCAATTAACATAAACTAAACAGTTTACATTGGTCTAGACAAGAAATTGGCAACAGATATTCACAAAAAATTCTGAAACTTACTAAAACTGTATAAGATTAGGTAAACAAGATTATGATATTGTAGCTGAAAAAGTAAAAATGAAATTGGTAGTAATTAATTCATTCACCTGATTGGTCTCATTCTTTTCCATCTTCCCACTGCCCTCTGGGGACTTTAGCATCCTGGCCAGTAAAACCTTAATCAGCTGAAGGCTTTAAATGCAGCACAAGGCTATCAGAGTAAGCTTGAGCGTGGAGTATATAAGCCTAGTAAATAGTGCACCCAGGCAGTCTTTTACAATGACAATATTGAATATTAGAAAATTATACAGCAATGATTACTGTTATTTGACATTTTGTGCAGTTATAAATAATTTTGCAACATATGACAACAGTGTTTTTGTGCAATCATCTTGTATCCAAGCTAAAAGTTAAAAGAACAAAATAGCAAAGAAAAAGGCTCACATATATGTAACTTGTGAAAGTTGAGCTAATAACTATAAGTGCGCTGCTGGTGAAACAAATTTTTATTTGAAAGGTGGAAAGCCAGAACCATTACTTTACCATCCTCCTATAATTATATTCTACTCCATTCACCTTGCCTGAATGTGCAAAACTTAGAACTAAGAAAGGATTTCAGAAGATCTGTTAAATCTATAATTTTCAATTTGCAGATTTATCTCCAACTAATTTAAATTAATAAAGTAAAAAAACAAACAGTTTTTTACAGAATTTCTATTTGCCTCTTTTTTGTGGTTTGAGTTTTCTGCAAAAAGAGGTAATCTAAATAGCCTTTAAATTGAACTGATTCAAAGTATAGAATTCATGCCCAACTTTGTGAAACTAAATATTTTACAGTTTGATACATTATTTGCTTTTCTTTAAAAGGTCTAATCCTACATGGTTCTGTAAGATTTTAGGAAAGTTTTAAAGGAAAGATGAGATGTACATGGGAAAAGAAGCCCCTCATCCACACCACATCCCACTGTGGAATTTCAATTTCATCTCTTGAGAGACAACCCACTGAGGGTTCAGAGTTCATGTGAGGAACATTTGAGAAAATTTTAAGAAGAGGACAGGGCAGCGTGGGAATGCTTGAAGACATGTAAACTGTCAGTTCTTTTACCCTCTCATGCACAAAGATAAAATCCAGTAAAATACTTTTTACTGCACATCACTATCTGCACAGTAGCACAGACATATTCCCACTTTATGTTTATCAAGGCATTGAGATTTTGACACTCTCCTGACTTGCACCCTAAATTCCTGCACAGCAGTCACAATGCCATCTTGTAGAGAAACTAGGTCAATTAGCAGTGAAACGATAACAAGCTGTAAAGTTATTGCTATGCTACGCATCGGGGGACAGAACCACAAAAAACAAACTTTTACTGCAAAGAGAGGTGTGTCACCTAAAAATATGTTTGTTATAAGGGATGTGCAGCAGCGTAAACCCCAAGCTGGTGCAGCACCCTCACATGAATAATCTCCTGAACACCTCCTCCCCCTTGCACTCTTCAACGGCAGATATCAGCAGAAGACAGAAGTCTGCAGCACGACAACCCCCCACATCTCACCAAGCATGCGTTTTATGTGCCCTTTCAAACAGGAGCGCGTATAGAGATGAAACTCTTACTGATGCATGTTCACAGAAACATAATCTAAACCGTGACCCTGGAGGGTTCCGTCCTGCAGCTCAGGGGTCATGGTACCGGTGGCAGCAAGGCAGCAAAACGGGGGGATGATAAACGACAAATAATTCCTCACCATGGCTGGAGGCCACAAAAGGCAGCTGCACGCGCTTTCTCAGACTGAATAACAACAGATTAAAGTTGGCGGAGACAGCCCCGTAGGGAACAGGAGAATTTAGGAGGAGATAGAAGAAAGGTTTCTATTTTCAGGCTCCCAAAAGTGAACAAATGTAAAACAATAGCAGAAGCGACAGCAGTGACAAATATCAGTTGTCTGGATGCTGGTAATTCCCGGTCTCCTCAATGGATCGAGGCTTCTCCTGATTGTCTCGCCCACCAGGCAGCAAAGGTTTTCTCTGGTGATAAAAATCATAGATATACCATTTAAACTGCGGAGTACCTCGTACAGTTCCTTACAACTTAGAAATTTGGAATAAAAGTGACAAAATAATCTTCCCCATATAATTGCATTACTTTAATTCAACTAAGTTTTATTTATACAGCCTGTTTAAAGTTTTTAGGCATTTTAAAGTTCTTTACAAGACAAAAACAAGCAATGCAGGCAATTATTGATAAAAACACAAACAAACAACAACACAACCTGCAATATAAATTTACAACAAGACACAATAAGCTATATTATGGAAAAGATTCATAACTGCAGTTCAAAACAAGCAACGTACAAATCATGCTTTTTCTGCCTGAGGTTGATTTAAGGTTTTTTTTAGATTTGACCCACAACTTTAGATTTCTTTAGATTGTGCTAGATTATAATGTTTAATAGTGCTACAGGTTCTTTGGTTCAAGAAGTAACTTTCACCCCACATACAAATGAAAGAATAATAGGAATATCACTATTCATGCACAAGAAGTTGCCTTTCAAAAGCCTGGCTTCAGTGTTTTAGATTAAGTGGTCATTTTAGGCAGTTACTGTGACATCTAGCAAAAATTGCACAGCCTAGAAAAATGGGTGGAGCAAAAAAAAAAAATTGCAAATTTGGGAAAGAATGTTTTCCCGATTCTGATAATGTTCCCTCAGCACTTAAAATTGTACTTAAACCTTTAAAAATACAAGACTTGCAAGACAGATCCTCCTAAAAGAATATCAGTGTTTCTTACATTAGCTACTAGAGTCCAAAGTAATTCAAAGTAAAAGTGCAAAATTAACATTAATGAGTTATTGGCTTTTTTATTTACCTTTGATAAATAAAAATTTTACCACTATTAAAAATCTCTTTTTCAAGGGATATTCAAGATTAATGTCATCAAGATAAGACCGTAATTGTAGCAGCGCATTTAATTTTTAGCTGTATAGAGAAAAATTCATTGAGCATAACGGAAAAACTGCATATCAGGATTTACAAAAACATTTGCCAGGAAATTTATAAAACACTGAACAGAATAGGTCCAACTCTAGAAATCTGTGGAACAAACATCTACAAAATGAAATCTATTGTATAAATATCACATAAACCTGTTTAAACATGCCCTCTATACCAACACCACATTCAACTATTTCTAAAAGATGTCATTGCCAGTAGTGTTGAAAACAGAACTCGAATGTAGAGTAGAACAGAAACAAAAAGAGTTTTGTGTGAAAAAGGAGGTCCTTTATAACTCTAAAGCTTTTCACCACTTTTCTTCATCTTACAAATGCAATGGTGCATTTCTTACACCCTAAAGAACCAAGCATAAAAGCATAGGGCTGAAGTCACAATACAGTTAATTTTAACTAAAGCAACTATTACTCATGCATGACTCATTTCTGCAAGGCGAGTGATGGTAATGGGTTTAGAAACTCATTGACACGGTGTAAAAAAGGTAGGAGGACCTTGCTTATTCATCTAAATTTTCTACACAGCTATAAAATCCAATTTGTATTCAACACCATTAATAACAGTTCCTGAAGAAAAAAAAATTACAAAACCATTCATCTACCACCTCTGTCTATTTCCTCTCGGAAGCAATGTGAGAGAAGCTGAAGCATGTCCATGTCACAGCTACGAGTTAAACGGGATTTAACAGACTGCTTCGAGACCAGAATGTCTTCCTCCTTCTCTGTCCTGACTTCCTTTCATACGGATATTGAAAATATACACTTGCGAAACATGAGCTCTTGAGAACCCGTCAGTGGTATGTGATATGCACAAATAAAATGCATGCTGAATTTCATCAGTGCGAAACTGCTTTACCCTGCAGACCCCAGGACAGTAAAGGGTGAAATTCAGGCTTTTTCCACATATAAGGAGATTTGATTTTAAGTATTATATTGACTGTGCTGCTGTCAGTAGATATTTATGCATTTTATGACCGAGCTAATATTTTGTCCTTGAAACACAAGCTTCCAAGCAAATAGGTATAACCTATGGGGCTGTATTTACTTCTGAATTGACCAAATAGTCAGATAACAGCAGTAAAAATCAAATGTTCTTTTAATCACCTTTAATACCTGAATCTTGTCATATCTACGTTGATCAATCAGTGGTCCAACAACTTTAGAGAAACTGCTGAAGATAGAGCTGAAATAAGCCCTTCTTTACTCATCCAGTCCAGACCTCACTGTCATTCAGTTGACAATGAGACCCTGTAGATCTGCTCTAATTGCTTCTTATTTCAGTGAATAGTGACAGCATATGGGGGACAAGAGTTGGGAGTGATGGGGTGATGGTGAGCCATATTAACTGGAGTGAGCCCAGCTTTTTTCTTTTGTGGCATAGCCCACTTTTTGGGCGAATGGTGGTTTCTATGTAATAACAGTGGTTTCTCTGTGCGGTTCCAGACTATATGATTTATGGAAATCTATGGGAAGAAAAATCTGCTGAAGCATCAGATGTCTTGTCTGGATCTCCAAATTGGTTTAAACATGGCTTGTCATATTGCCAAAAATGGAGAAAAACTCTACAATCAGTCCCACATTTTTTTGTGATGCAATCTCCTAACTTATTAAAACTAGTTTGCTCTATTGTGATAAACACTGGAAATAGTAGCAATAAACTATAAAGTAAGTCAAGGCACCATGTTAATATTAGAGATGGGATGTTAAAGCTTCTCCCCCTAATGGAAACTCTTGTCATTAAAATTCATATCTTCTTTGGCCAGTGTTTACAAACCCAATTGGTAATATTAACATGTAAAACTTGTGGAGAAAAGAGCTTGTGTTCTTCCACTGCTGCTTCAGGTTCACGTCACATTGAGGAAGAGTTTATTAATTACTCTCTTTTGGATTGGATGGATTACATAAAAGGATCTTGATAAACATATATGTACAAGCTATATTAACAAAACTAGCAACACAATTAAAACTATAGACAAGATCTTTTAACTTTAATTCAATATAAATTTTTAAAAGATACAGTTTTTGGTCAGTAATAAATTAAGATAATCTTATTCCCATTTAAAACAACTGACAGTGTATGTCGAATCTGGCCATTCAAACTCTTTAACATTAAGAGCTAACAGCAATATTTTAAAAAATAGTCTCAAAAAACCCTAAAATTTCACGGTGGGATCTACAGCAGAGAAGAGTTTTTTTTTAACTAGCAACCAGTTCTTTTCCTGATCAAACCCAACGCTTCAGAAGTCAAAACAGAAATAACTGTTTCTAAGAAAAACAAAGGTTTTTAAATAAGAACTGGAGCAGATTAGGTGGAAAGGAGGCATCAGAAAGTTATTCTCTTTTAAACCTCTTGCAAAAAGTTTATGGTGTTTATTAAGATCAGAAGTGAGCAAACAATGACATGTTTACATTAGTCCACTGATCTGTACAGACTAATCAAAAGCTGATCTTGGAAGCATCAACATCCCCTAATTTAGGTCTCCAGGGGGGACAATCTGCTATGTTTTGTGCATAAAGAAAACAGTTGCCTCAATTATGTCACTGTTGATGATGAAGACTAGATAATTGTCAGGAGTGTGATTGTAGTGGACTCTATCTTTAGTAGCTCATTAGAGAAAACCAGCAGCAGTAGCAGAGTAACATCAGAGGGAACACTGCCTGAATCTAAATTGGCTAAAGATTATATTGCTAAAATCGGTTTTCCATTACAGTATTACAATCAAGTATAATGCATTATAATGATTACCACTATGTGCTTTCTTGCTCATCTCTTTCGATAGAAGGTATCTTTTGCCAGGTGCTTCCGTGTTTGGCTGTCCTGGACTTAATTATTGACAACCTATTGCTGCCAATCACTTAGTGTACTGTTTTTATTTCCATGGAGAGTACCTCTTGCCCAATGATCTGGCCCAGCTGTTAATCTTTCCTGTAAGAAGTCACTGACAGAGTAATTTATGCCATTTAATGTGTGCGCTCTTTTTCTGTAGAAAGTACTCCAGCCCCAGTAACACTACTTCTGTCTTTAATAGAAACCAACAATAGAGCTCATGGTGTGATTAACTTTGTGTACTTTTTTCTTTCCATGAAAAGTACTCCCAGTGATTTTGTGTTCAACAGGGTTTTTTTTTTTTTTCTTTTTGCTGGATGAAGCCATTAACAGAGCTTTTGGTGCCATTATCTTTCTGTTCTCTGTGTTTCTGTCAATGAAAAATGGTCCTTGTCTAGTGATTCTGTGATGAGCAATGCCTCTTCCTTGGACATAGGCACTTGAAAGTTGTTGCTGTCATTCTCATATACTCTCCTTTTCTCTCTTAATAAAAGTTACTCTTGGCTGAGTAATTCTGTGTTTATCGGTTTCTCTTTCTTAAATGAACCCGCTGACATAACTATTGCAAATATTGGCCACATATACCTTCTGTCTATGGGTAACTATGCTACTTTCTGAATGAAGTCACTGACCAAGGCATTGTTGCCATTAATATTCTGCTTAGTACTTCTTTCCATAGAAGATACTCCTTGCCCAGTACTTCTGTTTCACAGTCCTTCTTGGAGGAACCAACTATGTGTACCTTGTTTTTCTTTCTATGCAAAGTTCCTGTGCCTCTTCCTGCAGAATACTTTTGCTGAAGGTCACTTTCTTTCTTTCATTTTTAAAGGTAGTTTTCTTTTCATGGTCGCCACATGCCACTTCATGCAATTAGCTAGACTTCCTACCACAGTTGACTGACTGCCATACATGATCAACTGAATTTGATTGTATTGTATTAGCTATAAGATCAAATTGAACTGCATGTAACTGGATCTAAATCTGACTATATTATTGTATTAGATTAAATTGTATTGACTTGAACTAAGCTGTATTTGTTGTAAATATGTATAAATAAACTGAACACAATTAAATTCACTTTAGCAGAAAGGTTTGGTCAACATAGAGTATGTCCCTTTTATTCATAAAAAGGAGTATGTTTTCTGCACTCAGCCTTCATCAACCCATCTCCCACATCCTAACCCCAAAATCCTTGCTCCAATATTTCACAGACAACTTCTTTTACCAGCCAGCTACATGAACTGAGGGCTAATATACCAAACCCTGCATCAGCAAAAAAAGCAGGAAAACCCATTTTGAGTAAAAAAAAAAAACCTAAAAACCTAAAATAAATCGAATGAAATCTGATTTACTAGTGTTTATTTAGAAATCAGACGACTAGCTATTTTGTGCCAGAAGTCAGCATCAAAACAAATTCATGTTCACAGCCAAAGTGCTAAGTAGGCCACAGCATGGTATGTGACCCACAAGAAGGTTCAATGGCCCATTTTTGTTCACTAACCATCTGATACTCAGCCTGCTGAGGTGGAAACCTACCCGGCTCAAAAGGAGAGAACTAAAGCTTTTGGTATCAGTAACAAGGTGGAGCTTTTTGTTTGCTTCAAGGAAAGATGCATCGAAGACAAAAAAATATATAGAATATCATATGTTTCAGTCTGTAGAAAATATGCTTCACTGACTCCTCCTGTGGAAAAACCCACTGAGATTGTTATCTTGAGATAGAGGGCATAATGTGTGTTAAATTGAGCATGAATAAAGCATTCTGTTAGCAGTGTTCTTTTGCGACCCTCTCCTGAGCAACATATTCAGCTTGTTTCGGTCCAACCTCGCTGAATTTTTTAATTCACCGTCACCATACCTCATCTGCATCATAACAGCCCCTCTGTGTCCTTTTAAAGCCGACTTGCTGGAAGAGTAAAAGTATGCATGCCTTGCTCTTGCTCTGAATTATTGCCGCTGATTCACATGAAAACATTTCACGGTTAAACTAATTTCGGGGCTGCATAAAAATCTATCTTCTTTTGGAAGAGATTGTTTGTTCTGCATTACATGGTATCAGCTACTCTTAGTGACATACATAGTAAAGAATCCTCTGTAAAAAGCCTTACAATAAATTGCTTGTTGCAGGCATATAATCTCACTTCAGTTGTAGAAAAATGTAACTTGTTAAGAAATAAGTTTTTTACTAAACAAAGTTTGGCACAGCTATCGGTATGCATCCCTTTAAAATAAATTAACTTCAAGCAGTAGCTTAGTAAATAACTCACTTTTTTGACTGGTTTAGGATGTATTCACACCAGCCCTGTTTGGTCTGCTTTCATTGAATTCTAGTTTGTTTGCCTTGAAAGTCCAGTTCTTTTAGAGAGTTGTAAATGTGCCATCAAACTCTGATGCAGACCAAAAAAAAAAAAAATCTAACTCTGGTCCACCTAATAGCCCAGGTCTCGTTTTGGTTGAAGTGAACTCTGGTGCAGTTTGAATGTTTATGTGAATGCAACTGGAAAGGAAAACAGGAAGCAAGCTTTAGCCCAAGGCATTCTGGGTAAATACAACCAAAAAATAAGCGTGCACGGGAGAAATTGGTCAAAGACAAAGGAGAAATACAAATCTGATGCTACTCCATTTTTGTTTACATTTTGTGAAGAAGAAAGTTGTGCTCAGTGTCTTCTTTAGAGGTTTTAGTGTTGTTTCCTTCAGTGACTCTTGGTGGACCTGTGTTTATCTTCCCATCACTCACAGTGAGCATGATTTAAAAGAGGTCAGAAATCTCCTAAGCTCTTTAGAGAACTGCTGCAGGGAATGCATCAAGAGTTCACCACGTTCTCATAACTTAGAGAAGACTAAATAGTAGCAGCTTCAACCTGTTGTTTAACAGTGATGTCAAACAACGGGTCCTTTTCTGTCCTACCATGACAAAAGTAAACATGGATTTTTTTTTTTTCCCAATAGAAATGTTATCTTTTCTTGACATATTCAAATAACTAAACTGATTTCAACCTTTGAAAGCGGACAAAAAAACATTTTGACAGCAGGTTTTTGAAAGTGAACTTAAATGTTTCCTAAACTTGATTTGCCTCATTGCAGAATGACATGGCACTTTCAAAGCCTGGTGTCGGTGAACTGCTTATAAAAAGAGATGTGACAGAACCTGTTTAAAGACCGGATTGTTGAAAGATTACAAAGATGTTTCCGATCAAGAACAAAAACATCTTAGTGTTCTGATCCACACCACATTATGTATTGCAAATGACAACCTTTAAATAGGATTTAACTGTTAGAATTTGAATAGGTTTTCAGCACAGCATACGACGGGATGCTGTGCTGACAAGGTACTTCTGCTGGGTGCAGAAGTACCTTTCTGCACCCAGCTATGCTGCAAAAGGCTTAGAAGGACTTGTTCATTCTTAACTGTCCCATTAGTACAGATTACCAGCTTCATACTCAAGCTCCTGAGACCTGATCAGCAGCACTGCTGGACACAGAAACAGCTTTCTCATTACGATCTGAGAGCACCCTTCCATATTTGCCACAGGAATGTTGGGTGAAACTGAGCCACCTGTTAATGATTTCCAGGGATGAGACTGGTGCACATATGTGTTTTTTCTCACTTCACCATCAAAACCAGACACCAAAACCCCCATTCCAAGCTCTTTTTGAATAACTGAATATACAAATCTTCAAAAAGCAGCCAAATTGTTTTATCTGATTACTTCTTTTTTACAGTGAAAATCTCTGTAGTTTCTAGCATACAAGAATTTGCCCTTTTAAGTCCCAAACCACCCTTTACATGTCCCACAGTTGTCAATAGAAAATCCAAAATTACACGTGCATAAAGTGTAATTTTAACTTTGCACACAAATCTATGTGTGATGCTTTTGTTTTTGAAAGCTACTGCAGTGGTTTAATACTTGTTGGTTAATGTTATGAATCCACACACTGCATGCTGAAGATATTCAGAAAGATGAATCAAGGCTCACTGCAGTAAATAGCCACACCTCACACATATAGTAGTCCCCTTGACACTAAATAACAATAGTAGAATGCAATACTAATACAATTCAATTGCTGAGGGTGATATAGCTAATATGTTAATTGTTTTTATTTATTCTTATGTTCTAAGTGATTACATCTTGAATTAAGATTATCAGACTAAGCATGAAATGTAAAAGAAGAACCAGTATTATTTTCACTTTTATAATTTTGTTTCTAAATGTCACTTCCATTTACAGCATGGTCATTTTAGATACCACTATTCTTCATTAGTCAGTTGTAATCATTACTGTAGCCAGCAGCTAAGAAAATTATGTTGATTTTAATCTCAAATATATTTTTAGAATAACTGAGATGAACTAATGATTCTGTCTTTAACAACAATTATGGCTATTAATGTGACCTTTTAGAAAAAAAAAAATCGAACATCTCTGCACTACAAGCCATAGCATTAAGAAAATGTTACACAAAGAGGAGTAAAAATACATTTATCAGGAGCTATTTTCAGCAGTGGATTACTCTGTTGGTCAGAGTAATCAGGACAACTACTTAAAATAAACTGCAATGCAACAATTTATCTCAAAGCAGTAGCCAATTATTCACCCTGCTTGTTTCATGTTTAACCATTCAGGTAAAATAATTTAATATTTTTTAATTTAAAGCATTAAGAGTCTGAAAAAAAAGCACTCATTCGCATTTAGAATCTAATTTGGATTTGACTTTCCTTAATCCATGCAATAGCTTAACCCATTATGTCTAAATTTGGATCACAGGGAGAAGACGGTAAATCCTTTTAAGTCCTGAAACAGTGAATGAAAATATTTGCTTCTTCTAACTATAAAATAAACAGTCTTTTTCTCCTCTGCACCTGTCTCTTTTCATCTGTTGCCTAAGAAAACAAAAGATTTTATAGTTGATAAAATGCGTAGTAAAAACTAAGTCATCATGCTATTTAAAGTTTCCCAAAGAGTGCCAGGACAACACAGTTCAAAACCAATACCGACCGAAAGATTAGAAAGCACCGAATGGACAGGAAAACTGACATTACTCTAAAAGGATCCCTTCATCCATGCATGCAACTTTCAGTTGCCATGGCAACCTGTTACCAGTCTGCTGCAGCCAAGATGAAAATGGAAACACTGCAATAATGGAAAGTCTGATTCCTGTATTAGAGCTGCCATAAAAAAGAAAAAAAAAAAAACCTGGGCAAATTAGCAGAACAGCAACTCACCGAGATGTCAAAAACCTCTTCCGTGTCATCCAACATACGGACCGTGACAGTGACATGTCGTCCAGGGGGCATGGCTGGGGGCTTATGGCCTGGGTCCAATGTACTGATGCCAAGAGTCTCAGGGGCTCCAAGACGCTGACCTGCTCCAGAAGACAGGTTCTCTGGGTCTGGCTCTGCCATGGTGCTCTGGGATGTTCACTGCAAAAACTGCATCAAAGCAAAGATACAGAGGCAATCAGCTGGCATTTAAACCATGTGTTGTTCACAGCATGGGTTCTAATTAAAATAAAGAATCATTACCATCCTGAGAAAAGGCCTCCTGGTATATGCTATTTTTGCACTCAGCACTAATGGCTCATAATTGTTGCATGTGGGCTTGTCATTTACAGCATGGGAAAAAAAAATGATTCTAGGATGTTCTTAATTTCAAAGCACAGATCACTCTTAATTTAATCTGACAAATGAACCACAGAGGTGGAGGGTAAAACCACAGAGTCAGTACAACAAATTGATTCAGAAAAATCAGACAAGCAAGGCACGGCAAAAAACAGTCACAAGAGTTTTATCAGGTCTCAAGGGCAACATGTCAGAGATGTAAATATGCAGTTGGTGATGCGAACTGAGAGTGTGGTGAATGAAGAGTAATCTGAGAGCAGAGAACGAAACTGTGAATGAGAAACACCCTCCTTGAGAAAATTCAAAGGTAGCCATGCAAAATGAATAAATATTATCTTGTTTAGAAATAGAATAAAACAGTTTTTAAATTATTAAAATCCATCAATATATAGAACAATTCCACAGAAGATAAAATTTTTGAAAAATAGCTTTTTGTGGGTTTCTTTGTGAATGTCCTCCACATAAAATGGGATTAAGCAAACGTCTTCTCTTCCACTTTCAAGTAAGAAGGACATTAGCCTCATCACCAAATGATTATGAATTGACTTTAGAAATGGGTTGACACATGACATCAAACTATTCAACTGTATAGCCACAGTCAGATCCACACAAGAGCCCATAGCCATTCAAAGATCTGGCATTCCAACAAACTGAGATTGTTCTGAGACCTTAACAAGTGGAAATAATGAAGCACCACAGATAGTGGGCAGCTGGTCAGGCACCACAGAGGTGAGTGACCGCTGCCAAGTAATGGCTAAAAGCTGAATCAGGCATTTCAAATGGAGAAGATTATGTAATAAGAGTACGTGGACAAATCAAGCCATGAGGATATTGCTGGATAGATACCAAATTCTGTCCAGGTATAGATAGCTTCACTATAATATGTAGCGGTTTTGCTTTCAAGTAGACCATAACTCCTTCTCTTTCAAGACACATATGAAAGTAAAAAAATAAAAAACTTTGAAGGAGGAATTCAATTTAAACCATGCAAAGATAGAAAAAGAAGACAAAAACACATTCACATGTTCTCATTGTATGTCTTATGTGTTGTCACCAAAGCAGTGCATTCTTAATGGGTGGGTAGATTTTATCTAGAATAAACAAACATGTATCCCTGACCATGACATGTTGTCTTACAGACAACATACTACATATAAAATGAGATTGAAGAATTTTACTATAAAACCTCTCTAGTAGCTTTAAAGAGCCATTCAAATCTGGTTTAGAAGTGATTAAAATACAAATAACTCTCATAAATTAATCCAAGGTTTTTAAGTTGTGGTCAAAGTTAAAACAAAGTTCCCTGAGATACTGCCAGGCATGTATTTTTAATGAAATATTCATGCAATTAATCAAATGTTTTTCCTTCTATATGTATTTCAATCCATCTGCATTTCTTACATTTTATAGAGAGCTAAATTAAGCATCTATTTCTTACTGTTACAATGTGTTGTTTTATGCAACAGTGGATCTCAAAAATGTAAACATTTAAAAGACTGGCTGTAAAACAATTAGACTGTCATTTATATTGTCTGAAAACTATTTTAGTTAATGCAGATGGTACACTTGGACTCAACCATGCTTTCTAGCAGCCAGTTAAATGTTTGGGTCAAAACAGACTGATATTTGAAACTGAATCATTCATATCGTCATTCATCAAGCGGGAACACTGCCTCCACCATGTTTCCTTGTGGATATAGCATTACCTTGATGGTGTAAGGGGCTGTTCATGACAAACATATTTTGAGATTGTGATCCATAATTTCAAGTCTGGTTTCATTAGAGTATAACAAGATTTTGGGAGAGTTGATCCAAATTAAAATGTGAGCCCCTTTGCAGCATTGCTTCTCATTCAATTTAAGTAGCGATCTCACTATTTTCCTGTATTTTCAATGAGATTCTTTGAGTATGGCTTTACTTAAGAAATTCAAAGTAGAGTTATTAAGGTTTTGTGTTTTTGTTTTTTTGTTTTTTTTTACAACAAATGTTGCATCATTTGCACCTGTTGTGTTCAGTCACCACAGAGGAGTGTGAGCAAACATTACTGTTTTCCAGTGAAAAGGCAGACAGTCCGCAAGGAGCTATACCTAACACTATCACTGTGGATGTAATTTGTGAAAAGAAACACACTTTAATTTAAATCTGCTAATTTATTAAATCTGACCCTTAACCAACCATCACTCTACAGCTCTTGCCTTGATTTCTGGCAATCATTTTGAGTTTTGCCTCTAAATTCCCGGGTGTGACCTGCACATGGCTTGAAACCAGAGACCCTTCACACAAAGCATTAGTGAAACAGAGACTAGGGAAAGAGTAGACAGTGATTATTTCAGCCAACACATGCCCTCCCTCGCAGAGAGTATCATGAATCAACTGGTCAGGAGTTCTGCGTGTTCAATCTGAGTGCCTAACTCAAGTCCAAACAAAAACACAGAACAGGCACCAATTGTGCAGCTGGCACTAAAACACAAGTCACTCAGTGTACAATACCAGACGGACGTTTACAGATGGGGTAACCTCACTGCCTTTGAACAAGTTTGCTTGAAATTCCCCACATATGTGCAATGTGGAGCTGGGTTTTATAACAGTGGCTCCTCTGTGTGCAAGGGGCCCCTCCAGTGCACAGCTGGAAACCTTTAGTGACAGCTGAATGGCCAGAGGCTGCAGACTGATACAGCCAGTTGTCCACCTGAAAGAAGCTGCAAAACAAAACAACCAAAAAGGGGTCAATTTCCTCTTGTGCTCTGCAACAGATCCTGATATGTGGGTGTGGCTGGATTTGTGGAAGTTCCAAATGGGGTAGTGTATGGTGTACTAAGTGGAAGGATTGCAAGCCGACTGGAAACATGCATGATGAAAACGATTGCCTCTCCTGACTCACCTCTCACAGTCTTGACACCCTGACAGTAATGTGGGTTAACAGAGCAGAGGCTGCAGTAATCCTCATGGTATTCTCACCAGCAGCTACAGCACATGTGACATTAATACACTGCCCGCACTCACCTGGACACGCACTGTGGAAACTAAGCTGGCAGATCACATTTGCACACTTCCTGGTGAGGTATTGATCATGTAAATGTCACGGGGACCCACGAATCAAATTACGGAGAGGAAACCTGAGCGATTGCTGCTGCGTCTGATGAGGAAAATTCGTGCAATGCAATCCACACTGCCGGACAGAGAGGACAGGACTCAAAATCCACTGGATTACGAAAAGACACGGGAAAGATACTCCCAAAACTTAACCCGAATCTCATCAAACAAGTTCAATCACTTCCCTAAAACAGAGCAACACTGACTGAGGACTTGCGCTGCACGATTCTTACCCCTTCTTCTCTTTTCTGGTAATGCGGGCTTGACCAAGCCAAACTATTTCCCGCAGCTGAAATGAAGATATTACATCCACGTCCGGGCGCAAGGAGAGAAAATGTGAATCCCAAGGGAGTTTTTAAACGCAGTTATCCCCGCAGCAAAGGCTCTCTACGGTCGCCATGACGGCCGTCTGAGCGAGTGAGCCGCGGAGAGAGACTGGATTTCACCAAAGCGAGCGGCGAGCAGGATCTTCTCCCGTTGGTTCTTACTCAATGAAGGAGGTGCTGCACCTCCACCTTCTGACACGATCCAGGAATTCTGGGGAGGAACAACAGCACCATCTAGTGGCTTGTGCAGCAGTAATACACCTTTGGCAAACTTGTTTTGGTGCGCATGTTAAAATGGTACATTTTTACATTATACAGTAAAAGATGGGGCACAAAATGCGGAGTTAATATAAAAGTAATGTAGAGTACGTGAAATAAATTAAACAAACATATTTTTCATGAGATATAAAGAAAGAAATGTCAAATGTCACTTTTAGAGTGATGAGCTACAAATTGTGAGAATTCTGTTGTAGAAATTAAACACTAAATAAACTTGTCAGTGTCCATGTAAATGTATCCCAGTGCACTTATCCATAAGTGCATCCCTGCACTTATGGGTCTTGCTTTTTGAGAGAGTAGGAACACAGAGATGTAAGGGCAAAACATCAAGGGACCATTTGCATAACTTTGTGCAGGTCCTACATGCTTTTCATGAGCTTGTTGTCTGTAGATTTTTTTTTTTTTTGAATGTCTAAGAAAGTTCGTATCTTTTGTTATTTTTTGTTTGAGGGGATTTTCGGTTGTTCCTTTGTTGTCCTTGTTCTTGTTTTGCATCTTCTTGCAGAATCTCTCGTTTTTCCTGTATTTGCAATTACATTGCCTCTACTTGCTGGAGTTTACTTTTCTTTATCAACATTTCAATCAGTGGGTTAGGTCCTGTTGTCCCAGGCTTGCAGCCAATGGTATCATATAAGGATTTTTAAAAGTCTTCCGCGACTGGATCCACCCATTACCGCAACTTCTCTCTGAATCTGATAGTAAGCCAGTAAGTGGGGTGATACTGATTTCATAGTGCCTGTGACTGTATTGTGTAATTATTACTCAGTGTTTACTGCTGTTTTCATTTTTTTGGAGAGTGGGAGATCTTTTTTGGCTCACATTTCATAACTGTGCTCAGGGACAAGGAATGGTAAACTCTTTTTATATGTCCGTCACCCACCTTCTCACTGGCAGAAAAAACGCCACTTACACATTCAGTTGTGTGGAACAGAAGGAGGAGAAATCTCAGTTGGTGTCTTGACAGCTTCACAGGCCCCCTGGAGGTTCTTTCTTGGAAGTGAAGCAATGATGAACATAAAAGTGTGAAAATGAATGGGGTGATGAAAACAGAGATGAAGCTGGCTTGGGTTACTTAAGTAAGTAGTCAACATCTGGGGCCATGTTCTCACTGATTTCCTATTATATAGTCAAAAAAATCTATTTAATAAACCACTGATCAAGAGGGAAAGGAACAGAAATTTACTTGGAGAACATTTGTTTTCTGTGGTTGCCATGACGAATTTCTGTGAAAATTTCCACAGGAATGCATTGAAATGATTTTCAGAAATATTAACACTTCTTCAATTTTTTGAGAAGTTTAAGCATCTTGGTGTCTTCACTAGTTACTATTGTCTGTTGTGGTGAATAAAGAGCTCAGACAAAAATCAAGGCTGTTAGTTGACCTTACTTTCCTGTGTTTGACCCACCACTATTGTCATGTGATATAGACCATGACCGAAAGAAGAAGATCAAGGTTACAATTGGCTGAAATCACCTTCCTCTATAGGGTGGCCAGCCTAAGCTTCAGATGTGAAGAGCTCCATCACCTGTGGGGGACCTCAAAATAGAGCTGCTGTTTCTGATCATCGAAGAGATCAGTGGATGTGGTTCAGCCACCTCCTCAAAATGCTTTCTGGTTGCCTTTCCTCACAGATTCTAGGCCACCAGGAGGAGACACTGCAGAAGAGCCAAGACTCACTAGACCGTGCAGCCTGGAAATATGTTAAGATACCTCAAAATTCCAGTGCTGAAGGGTTTCATTATGGAGATGAATGTTTGGGTCAACAAATTTACTTATTAAGATTAAATATATAAAGAAACTGTCCCTATTTCAACACTCTCTACTGTAAATGGTCTGAATATATACAATTTTTAAACCAGTACCACCATAGATGTCTTGCCTTTGACATCAAAGGCCAAAAGTCTTGCACTTGCAGTGGAGGGTTGTGGGGGGGCATTTTTGCTATTGTAATTTTACATAAAGTAGCAAACAAGTATGCCATTGTGGTCTCATATATTTAACTAAAGAAGCGCACCTGTCTGAAGTCATGACTACCAAACTGCAGGGCCAACTGTTTAAAAAATAAGTTATTTCTATTTGTATAATTATTATTATATAATTTATTTATTATTATATAATTAATTATATACAGTCTTTCCTAAAACTAAATAAATCTTGCAAAGAGGTCAAAATTTTCAGATCTACTCTTGAATGTCTCCTATTCCCCACTGCAAGCAAAGTTGAATGAAAGTAAAACAAAAAAAAAACAACCTCTTCTGTGGAGAAATGTGTATTTGACCCAGGTCTTGACATATTGAAGACCATGGTTGTATCTTGATTTAAGGATTAGTACAAGAGCAGTTTTCTAGTTTTTTCTCTTTTTGGTTGCTAGGTAGCAAGCGCATCACTGGCAACAGCACACATCAGTTCTTTGTGTCCATTCCATGCCTTTGATGTTGATGATGTAATAGCTTCTCTATATGTGCAAAAGTGAACAACTGAACAACTAGTTGGAGGCAAGTTTAGTGAGTGAAGAGAAGTACAGCGATTTTAAGACGGTAAAGTGAAGTTTTCTGACCAGATTTCATTAGAAAAAAAACTTTCAAAGTCACTATGGCAGAAAATAAGGAATTTGACCTTGAAAATGAGGTTTTTAACCGCGAGGAGTTTAGAGTCAGCATGTTTAATTTTCTTCAGGAGCTAACCAATGATGAGATGGTGTGTTTAAGTTCAGGTAATCTCCATGAGCAAACAAAACACAGGGTTATGGGGTTGGTGCAAGGTTATGTTACCCCGGTAATTGACCAAATTTTAAAAAAATTGGCCCAGAAAGACAGTCGGACACTAGTGAGCCCTGATGTTGTCAACCAGTTTATGTACGATGAGGTGTCCAAGAATATACTACATTCTATGGCCACACATCCACAAATTGCTGAAAAAGTAAAGGAAAAGGGCTTTACTGAAAGAATTAGGGGGTTTCTAGCACGGTGTTTTGGAGTAGCACAACCAGTAGCAGTGATTGTCCAAGAAGCACCTCAGCCTAGGAAATTGTCACAAATATCCATCCCCCTTGGTATGGAGCCTTCTGAGGAAGAACAAGAAACTAGTTCTTATAAAGACTTGGATTCCCAACAGGAAACTGAAGAGGACACCAATAGAGATTCCCGTCGTCACAAAAGTCACCTGATTGTCACCAAAGAAGGAGACATTGAGATCGCAAGCATCTATAGCTTTCAGGAGGAAGAGGCTATGGAGAAAGAAATGTTTCCTGCAGGACCTCCATCAAAGGGTGCAAAACTAAAGAAGTACTTTCAAAAGAATTTTGGTTTAACTTGTTGTGGAAAAGTTCCACTATCTGCATCAGATGTCCCAGAAGTATCAGATACCAAGACAAAATCAGCAGAATACACTCCTCCTCACACTGCTCATGTGCAGTCTGACGAACCATGGAAACCTCATTTCACTGAAGAGATTGATTCCCAGGAGGAATACAAAGAAGACTATGAAGAGGAAGAGCATGAAGGTTTATTTTCTGAATCCTTTCTTCGTTACATTTACTCAAGAAGTAACCTGAATGTCACCACAGATGAAGACGAAGATTCTGAGGGCACAGATATTCTTGACATCTTTATGGGCGAAGAGGTATTTCCATCAAAAACAATGTGGCAAATGACTTCTTTTCCTGAAATGTTTGGTAGAAGGTCATCAAGGGTTTCACCTATTAGGTCATCAATAGACACATTGCCAAGACAGTTTGTCCCAGATGCATTGCTGCCTCAGAAGATACAGACAGTATCTTTTGAGTGTCCAGCTGGAGACAAAAATGCAGAAAAATCTAAAAATGCTGTGAAACTGCTCATTCGGAAAATAATTTCTCACACCATAAATAAATCAGGATATATGTGCAGACGAAATGTTTCCAACTTGATTGAAGAGCAGCTGTTTAGAAAAGTTTGGTCAGAAGTTCAAGGAAAACTTTCTGACATTGACCCAGAAAGGATTGAAAACTGTGATACAGCCATTTATAAAGACCTCTGCAAAATGTTCAAAAAGCGTTCATGCAATCTGTTGGACTATTTGTACTTAGACAGAGAACCAAGCCTTTATCATGACAATGTGGTATCCTGTGTCAAAACTCACCTCATGAGTCTGAAGAACTCTACCCAATCCAGATCATTATGGAATTAATGGACATAGTACACTTAACTGCAACAATTCCACATTAATCTAGTTCAAAACAGCACCTGCAAACATTAGTTGGCTAAAATTTAATTCTACAAATTGTTGGGTTCTCTCCGGGTGCTCCGGGAACCCCCCTTACACACACAAAAACACACACGCGCACGCACACCCTGCACACGCCACACACACACAGTTTTAGTGTACAGGGTACATGGTTTAGTGTTCTCTGTACACTAAACCATAGGTGAATTTTGAGAAAAATAAAAAAAGAGAACAAAGCGCTGTACAAAAAAGATGGGTAATAACTAATCAGATTTACTCAATCAAGAAGTAGTTTTACTACACAGCAGCTTTTACTTTGGCTTCAGTAAAATTCTAATGAGAAAATGCCATTCTTACTTGAGTAAAGTTTTACTTTGGCTTCAGTAAAATTCTAATGAGAAAATGCCATTCTTACTTGAGTAAAGTTTTACTTTGGCTTCAGTAAAATTCTAATGAGAAAATGCCATTCTTACTTGAGTAAAGTTTTACTTTGGCTTCAGTAAAATTCTAATGAGAAAATGCCATTCTTACTTGAGTAAAGTTTCTGGTGACTCTACCCCGTGAAAGCATGGACATTTATGAGGATGAGGATAGATGCCTGACGGAAGTGATGTGCTGGTAACCTCTCCTTCCTAGTTTAGGATTTTTATGATCATGGATTTGGCAGAGGGATTTTATCTTCATGGCAAGGATCATTGGATGTTATCTTGAGGAGCAAGGCCTGGACATGTACAAGGACACAGATAGGTACAGGCATGCTGAAGATGCCTAATGGAAGTGATGTGCTGGTAACCTCTCCTTCCTAGTTTAGGATTTTTTTTTAATAACAATGGATGTAGCAGAGGGATTTTATCTTCCTAGGAACGAACATTGGATCTAAGTTTGAGAAACTAATCATGGACATGTACAAGAACAAGGACGCAGATAGGGAAGAGCATGCTGAGGATTACTGAGGGAAGTGATGTGCTGGTAACCTCTCCTTCCTAGTTTAGGATTTTTTTAATAACCATGGATGTAGCAGAGGGATTTTATCTTCCAGTCAAGGATCATTGGATATTACTTTGGGGAGCAAAGCATGGACATGTACAAGGACACAGATAGGGACAGGCATGCTGAAGATGCCTGATGGAAGTGATGTGCTGGTAACCTCTCCTTCCTAGTTTAGGATTTTTCAATAAGCATGGAATTGGCATAGGGATTGTATATTCGTTGCAAGGATCATTGGATATTACTTTGGGGAGCAAAGCATGGACATGTACAAGGACACAGATAGGGACAGGCATGCTGAAGATGCCTGATGGAAGTGATGTGCTGGTAACCTCTCCTTCCTAGTTTAGGATTTTTTTAATAACCATGGATGTAACAGAGGGATTTTATCTTCCTGGGAAGGGTCATTTGTTGTTATTTTGAGGAACTAATCATGGACATGTACAAGGACGCAGATAGGGACAGGCATGCTGAAGATGCCTGACGGAAGTGTTGTGCTGGTAACCTCTCCTTCCTAGTTTAGTATTTTTTTTAATCACCATTGTTGTTGCGCAATACCCCCTCCCCTCCCCATCTTTACATATTAAATGCGCTATTCAGAATCACACTTCTGTTTTTACACACTTAGAAACAAGGGTCCTTCCTACTATAATTCGTCATGAGTACCTGTTCTACTTCATGTTCCTCTTCATTTCAAGCCCCATGTTGGGCACCAACCTGCTGTTGCGCAATACCTTCCCTCCCCCTTTTCTCTCTACTCGCTCACTCTCTGCTTCCTCTTCTGAGAGGGGAAATGCGCTAATAGCTCTCCATCTAACGGGTAAATTAAGTTTCCTAATTCTGCTGGGACTTACCCTGTCCAGAACTGCGGTAAACTCTGTTTAAGCTGGGACGAGAAAGACATGCCTGGTTTCTAACGACCCCATTCAGGTGTCCCACCCTTCTTCCCCATGTGAATTAGCCAGACTGAGCAGCCTACAGCCAACTAGTTTCACAAGGCACACCCGTTAATGGTCTCTCCTTCTCTTTATTACAACGTGCACTTGTTACTGAACCAGGTTGGTTTTAGTGACTCTGGCGAGTCCCAAGGCTGTTGTTTATAGTTTTGGGCTGAAAGCAACCTATCAAACATTCCCTCCTTTTCCTCCCCAGAATCGACATCATAGCTATTTTACAACCATCAAAGAACTTTAAGGTGACTCATTAGTTGAATGTTTGCAACATCTTCTAGATTTTCTTTATGCTAAATATTTTATTAGTAAGGCATTTTTGCAAAGGTCAGTACAGCTTAATTCAGTAGCTGAAATAATCAATTAAGTAAAATCAATCATCTGGCCTATCTTTCCCTAATGCTGACACTGAGAACTAAAAAGGGAATCTTTTAGAGAGACAGAGTATGGCATTTCGAACCCCAGACCTGACCTGATGATGAGGAAGGTGTTGCAGCAGGAAGAGGCTCACAGCGCTGATCGATGAGGGCAGGCGTCCCTACAGGTCTGATGAGCTTTCGCCTCTGCTTGGATGGTGGGGTCACACAGGACTTGGGTGCTGGCAGGAAGAGTACTGACTCAGGTCTTACGGTGACTTCCTCATATGTGTAGCGGTCCTCAGCTTCTTGTCTTGCGGCTCTGAAGCCCCCTTCACCTTGTCTCACGATCTTTCTGGTCCGTTGAGATGTAGACGAGCTGACCTCTCGGAAGGAAAGCACCAGTTCTTCTTCTTTGCCTTTGTTCTTTGTCTTTGTCTTTGGCTTTATCCTCATTTTGGCCTTGGTCTTTGTCTTTGTCTTTGTCTTTGGGGTCTGAATCCAGCTGATGAGAGAAGTGCAATTTGAAGCCACATGTTGCGGGGCTGATGTGTTGGTCCCCATGCGCAGGACAGTCTTCGGCTCTGTGGCCCCGGCTCTTCTTAAGCTGCAGAGTTCTTTGTCCATCTCGATCTTGACTCGAAGCTGCCCGGAGGATCCAACCAAAGGTTACTGTTTTGCACTCACCTTTTATAGGGTTTGTCCACCCCTTTTGGTGCATTTGCATTGGCTAACGCTGTTTAGACAGATGACCTCATACCCATCACTGTCTTGCAGATATGATGTTTGTGCTGATGTCTGTGATAATGTCCCGGGGTTGCTCAACGGTCGTCTGCACAGTTGTTCAACAATCTGTTTCCAAATACGGCCTTGGTCATCTCTGCTCTCCTGTTAGTTGCTCTTTTTCCCCTAACCTTTCACCTGCCATTTTCCTCCAACACAACAACAGTGATCTTTAATTGCAGTTACACATTTTACACCATTTCCAGTTCAATGTCAAAATCACATTTATAACCTTTTTAGTTTCTCTTTGATTCAGCATTCATTTATAATATTATGATAACCATGACTTATTAGTTACTTTTATTATAATCTTAATGTGAATTATTACAGACGGTCTTCTGAAAAGAAACCAAGAATAATCCATTATTCTATTTATTCAATACCAAAGTTACAGTTACTTGTTTTACTTGTACGTTTTCTATAAGTGTAAGTGTAAGTATTGTCACAAGTAAACAAATATTAATATAAATGTTTCACTTTGGATCTCATTCAATTACTCAAAATGTTTAGATTTCATTCTTTAAAACTTTCATGCTTTAAAATAAGGAATAGTCTCAGCTATTTTTATAAATCTGTTTAGATTTCATTCTTTAAAACTTTTATGCTTCGAAATAAGGAATAGTCTCAACTATCATAAATATGCAAGCTGGAAACTTACTTCCTTCTTTTCCAAGAAGCCTGCTGTTCCTGTTTCATGACACTCGCTGTCTGACTATGATTTCTTCTGATTAGATAGAAAAAAGAAGTAGAATTAAAGCAAAGTTTTCAAGAGACAAAAGCATAACATCTTCTTCCCCCTGTGAATTAGCCATGGTTATTAAAAAAATTTGGATTTTTTTTTTAATAACCATGGATTTGGCAGGGGAATTGTATCTTAGGATCATTGGATCTAAGTTTGAGGAACTAACCATTGTCAAAAACTGGCTTTTCACAGAGTGCTATAGCCTTACTGAAAAGTTGGGCACCAGGGAAAATTGCAGTACTTACAGATGCTACCGACAGTGGTTGCCGCAGCTTTAAGCAGATTGTGAAGCAAAGCACATTTAACAATTTGAGGGGTGATTTACAAGATGTGGACTGCAGGTGGAGTCAGAGGTTCAAGAGCCACCACACAAACACATTTCCAGAACATATGTCTTTGTGTAGGCCAACCAAGTACTGCATCAGTACATGGACCTACTTTTGTACAAAATTACATTTCTGCTAAAAACATATTTTCAAAAATTGCTCTAAACAATTTTTATATTTTCTATGGAAATTAATTGTAGGTTTAAATTAGCTGTAAGCCTTAACCTGAGTAATAAAAAAAACAAAGAAATGGTGGCTCTTGATAGAGGCAATATATCTCTGCAGGGTACCTATTGCTGATTTAGAGTGTTTAAATTTATTTAATTTGCTTTTGAGTGATAGTATTTTTGAAAGAGAATTTGAAACACTGTAGCAAAATATGGCTAGTGACACTTAAGTTAGTGTCTGATCCAATGCCTCCAATTGGGTAGTAGCTACATTTTTATTTTGTTAAGTGAACTGCACTAGATAATTCCTAATTTTAGTTCTTATTGTTTATGATATTTAAAAAGTAAATACTTTTCCATATTATTTTAAGTCAGCCTAATTCTTTTTGATACCACTGGAATTTTTCTGCAGCAGAAATACTGAATGGCAGAATGCAGACAGCTTTTTGATATTTTCCCTTTTTTTTTTTTAGTGATGAAGAAAACATCGACCTGGACACACAAACTCTCGTCTGTTGCTGCCTGTGGTCTAAAGTCCAGGACTGACAGCAGCGTTCCCATCCAGCAGTGGGAAGGCCTTTACACCGGAGGGGCGGGGTGCTGCAGAGTAAAGAGCAGATCCTCCTTTCTGACGTCCTGGACGTCCAATGAAATCCTGCTCCAGAGGAAGGCAGAGCTGACCTGTAGGAAAACTTGAGGGTTTTGTTTTGAGGAAAGCTGAATCAGTGGGCGGGAACTCCACATCAACATGAGCCAACTTCAAACTCGTGGTGCGCGCTTGTAGTTGGAGGGGATCGACCCGGATAAACCGAGGATGGATTTCCTCTGAACGTCGATTGTCGTTACGCCTGGATTGGATGGGTCGCTGATGCAAGACGGTGCGTAACGATGGCCACCCCAGCGCACCCGGAGACCAGGAAATTTACACGAGGTCTGAGTAAACCAGGCACCGCTGCTGAACTCAGGCAAAGTGTCTCCGAGGTGGTGAGGACGTCTGTGTTGGTCGTAAGTACGCACCTTAAGCCCGTCCACCTTCCTCCCCTTCTTCTCTCGTGGTGCCAGTGTTGATTGGGAAACTGCGAATTTCGCTTTTACGCAGAGATTCAGCTGAAGAAATGGCTGGGCGATCAGCTGGGTGGGAGAGAAGGCTGTCATGGAAAAATGCAATAGGTCTTACAATGAGTAAATGACCCCGACATGTATACACCAGAGAGCCACAGAGCTTGTTTTGGAGTGGATGAGTGATGATTGCTATGCCAGAGAAAGGGATTTTAAGAATACATACAAAAAATAAAGCAAAAACTTTCATGACTCACTGTACTGGGGGGAAAAAAAATCCAGCTCCTACTCAGTTCATGAAGAACATTTAAAGCACAATGTGGGTGTTGGAAAACTTCACTTTCGTGCACCAGCTGGAGTGTAGGGTATGGAAGTCCAAAGGTGCCACAAGTCATTAGATAAATAAGACATTAAATAACTACGTATGCAGGTATGACATATTTAAAAGAATAGCACAAATAAATACATATTTACACACATGGTAGTAATGACATAATAGAAAATGTGAAAGCATTTTTGATGAATTAGATTTTTAAAATTTGTATCACGTAAATATATTCACTCTCTAATGGTTTCTGCTTCTTTCTAAGGGAAATTATCTGCTATTTGAATTGAGAGTCAGTGAAACTTCTGAAGTGTTTGAGACAATAGCAGCTTAAAATATGTAAGGCTATGTAAATTGTAATTTTACGTGTTCACTTCTCATGACGACATTTCATTAAAAATCTTTTAATTAAAGA